>JANHGN010003568.1:12393-26754 GCA_024605025.1 Megaceryle maxima | reverse complement strand
GTCGTCGTCTACCAAACGGTGGGGGGATAAAAACACCACCACAACTCAACCACCTCTTTATCCACAACCCAAGGTCGGGGGGGGGTCTTTAAAGAAAAAAAAGAAAAAAGAGGGGGGGGGGGGGGGGAGGGGAACAATTGTTAAGCCCTCAAAATAGTTTCCATCAACTAGAAACTATGCAGCAGTTAAGAGGGGAAACTGCTGAATTTACAACCCGGGCTGTCAAGGCATTACCAGGGTAATGGTTCTCCCTCCACATTACCTCTGTCAACACTTCCCTTCAGACCTTCAGCCCAGGTTTGAAGATACTTAAATGTGATCAGAAGGGACACACAAGCAGGTGACTAAGACATTATACAGCAGGGCTTAGGCTGCAGGAGGACTGCCAGGAAAGCAAAAGGAGTGGAGCAGCTATGGTTAACAAGAACTAGGCTCCTGCAACAGCAAGAAGGGAATCGGGGCAATCCACCTCCAAATGCTGTCGTGAAGCAGGGAAATAGCAATGCTGCAAAAGTAAGGACCTCAAACATGAATGCTGCTGAACAAACCTGCTTCAGCTGCATGCCAGTGATGCAGCTCTTATAAAACTCCTTTTTCTTAGTCCCTATAAGCAAGTTGGTTTAAACTTGAATATAACAACTCTACATTTTGCTCTCATCTTCCATAAGCGTTAAGCGGTTAACCAAGTTGTCTGCAAGCTATCTCATGCCCTACCATACGCAGAATTCTGAGCTGGGAACGAGAGGATAATTGTTAGTGCAACTCATTGTCTATCAGTATAAAAATTGAAACATTTTGGTTGGAGAGACCTTTAAGATCATCGAGTCCAACCGCTAACCCAGCACTGCCAAGTCCACCACGAAACCATGTCCCTCTGCGCCACATCTACACGTCTCTTAAATCCCTCCAGGGATGGTGGCTCCACCACTTCCCTGGGCAGCCTGGTCCAGCATTTTATAACCCTTTCTGTGAAGAGATTTTTCCCAATATCCAATCTAGACCTCCCCTGGCATAACCTGAGGCCATTTCTTTGTGTCCTACCGCTTGTTACTTGGGAGAACAGACCAACCACCACCTCACTACAACCTCCTTTCAGGTAGCTGTAGAGAGCAATAAGGTCTCCCCTCAGCCTCCTTTTTTTCCACGCTGAACAACCTCAGTTCCCTCAACTGGTCCAGTTAGGACCTGTGCTCTAGAGCCTTCACCAGCTTTGTTGCCTTTCTTTGGACACGCTCCAGCCCCTCAATGTCCTTCTTGTAGGGAGCGGCCCAAAACTGAACCCAGTATTTGAGCTGTGGCCTCACCAGTGCCAAACATGGGGGGACACTCACTTCCCTAGTCCTGCTGGCCAGCACCAGTGCTGATACAGACCAGGATGCTGTTGGCCTTCCTGGGCACACTGCTAACTCATAGTGCCAGCTGTCAACCATCCAGCTTAATATCCTACAAAAACAACCAAAGAACCAAATCAAACCCTCAGAATCCCACCCGTACAGACAGCAGTAGTGAAGCAACCTTTTTTATTTTCAGGGTTTTTTTTGGTTTGGTTTTTTCCAGATTCCTCCCCCTCTGCTCCCTGCCCCCCCCACCCCCGTTCCATTCCTGAAGATGCTTCCAAACAAACGTGGAGAGGAGAAAAAAGTAAAATCAACAGAACTTACTCTAGACAGAAATTTTATAACATATCTATGCAGTTGCATTCCATACTTCTACAGAATTCAGGAAAACATCCTAGTTGAACATATATTCCAGAAAGAGCAAACCCTTTACACCCACTCTCATCCTTGTCTTCCCTTGCTTGTTCTATTTATACTCCAGCTTGTAGTAACAGATGGCTATTTTATAGGGTTCAGTGCTACATTAAACGCACTTTTTATTATTCACATACTGAAGACTTTACGAGACCACATTTCTGAGCTTAAATACTGACAGCTATAATGAAAATATCAGTTTTTCTTTAAAAAAAAAATCATGAATACTCCAAAAGCTTCAGAGCACAGTGGAAGAGCAAGTCAGGTAAAAACTGAAACTAGCTAAAAGACCAATTTGGTGAACAAGTAATTTTCATGTAAATGTTTTGCAGGATAGCTCAGTAAGATATCTAGCTACTTTGTTTTTCTTGCTGGTTAAAAAAAATACCTCTGCAACTGCTATTTATATTCTTATGGAAATAGCAAAGGCCCCACTTTTCTCGTCTGTTCCACTGTAGCAGGGCAAAGAATGCAATATATGTTCATATTTGCTCCCACTAGCAATGGCATTGTGGCAGTTCTTCCATCTCCAAAAGCCTTTAAGGAAAATATTAACAAAATAATTGAGGTGGTTTTGGTTTTTGGGGGGTTTTGTGCCCCCTCCCCCCCTCACTTGTCTTTATTCATTTGAAATGGATTTGAGCCATGCAAGCAAAGCCCAGTGTGATTTATTATTCTCGAGTTACTCTGCACTGAGATTCAGTGGAGAGATTTCTCTTGATTATGAACAAATCTAAATTTTAATGAAATGATTAGTGCATGAGAAGGGAGTTTATAAACACAGTGAGCTTATACAGAGGAGATCACTGCTGAAACACATTCTGTCAGGAGTCAGCCCATCTATTTCAGCATTTATTAACAGCAGTTTGATAAATCTGCAATTTTATACTACTGCATAACCTGTACCAGCAATGCACTGTAACTATATTAAAACATTAACTACCTTTTTTTTTCTCTCCTGACAAAAGGGAGCATTTTTTGCTGAAAATAGTGAATATAATCCATGCTTTTTGTTACTGCAGACTAATCACAGCATGCAATTTCCTTTTCAACTGTATGTGCAAGTTCTTTTGAAAATGAAGGAGTAACAGTAGCTGCTAAAAGACAGCCAAAACCACACCAAGCAAGCTTATGCACTGTCTGAGGAACCGTAGCCGTCCTCTCCAGATCTCCTGCAACTCAACGGTGGCAGCTGCCCTAGGTGGTGTGACTATACTTTACATTTGTATTTTGACAGCTCACAAAATAGAGAATGCATTGAATCTGGTTCCTATGTTTGACAATTAGCCTAATTTCTGAAGGAAATGGAAAATATTATTCTAAATTAGTTAAAGCTCGACAGCTCTTTCCCCCACCCACAGTAAGATGTCAAATACAATCTCTTCAATGTCTACTTCTGTGAGTGCAAAGTTTCCTTCTGCATTGCATGTCATTCTTCTAGAACTATTCAATAAAAGTAATAAACCTGACTGGACATATGTACCCACTGCCCACTACAGGTCCTATTTCCTATGTTCAGCTTCTGTAAGGATACCTCAAGGGATGCCCCCCAGAGGCACAGCTTCCAACCACTGGAAAAAGCAGTATCACCCCCAAGAAGCATTTCCTGGTACAGCTGAATTGAACTTGTAATGTTGATAAAAAGGAAACACCAAACTGCTACGGTTTTTAACCGTCAAGTCACATGGTCATAAGTAGTTAAATTTTACCTTTCCTAGATTTGTGATAGAACACTGCACATACTCAATGCACCCCACACCTGCAATTACAGCACTGCTCAAGGAGACAAGCACAGGCCATGGAAACTGCCCCACAACACGTAGGGAAAAGGCAGTAATTCCCATGCAAGCAAGTCTGGAGATGAGTACCAAGAGCTGTTACTAAACATAAGGAGAAAGGATTCATTTCAGTGTATCTTATATGAAGGACAATACAAATACAACAATAGATCTGTTTACAAAAGGCTTGAGGGAAGATACAAAATAGCAATCCAAAGCACGGTCAGGTTTTTTAAAAAGCCCAACAGAAGATTTTTTTTTTTTTTTTTTAAAGCATTTCCAAACCCAGAAGCACATCAAAAGTGGAAAGGGAATTTGCCATTGGAACACAAGTGCTCTTGATTTTCATTTCACTAGAGATTTCTCACAGGGAGTCACTGATCCCAGATACACACTGTACTGGATGCTTGACCTTGAATTGCGTGCACACCAGATTCATACAAAGCAGACAGGTATCATCGAGCTGTAATGAAAGAGCCTGTACCTGATGGTGCTGGGAATCATCCAGTGTTTTGAAAACCATGGCTACCATCCCATGTGCTCTCAGATGCATTCGGAAGCTGGGCATGGCGCACTTTGTCGCCAGGCTGATTACACTAGAGAAAATTAATTCTGGATTAGAACAACAAAAATGAATTCATTTCCAAGAATGGCAGATAAACAGGTCTGCAAAACATGACTGACCAGAGACCTCAGACCCTGACAAACTCTCCTGGGATGCTGCTTCTAAAATTTGTAAAAGGCAAGTTTGTAATTGGTGAAGGGAGCAGCATTTAATTCAACGGTTGCTTACAGCAACAAATGATGTCCGCTTTATTTTCAGGCTGGCTAAAACCAGGATTTGAAAGGGTGCTCGGAACTGGCTTCTTTCCAAAGTCGAAATCATATAAAGTAATTAAATTGAAAGTAAAATATTTGTGGCTTAAGCATGACTCTCTCATTTAGTGGCACAGGAGAGTTTATTACGGACCAAGGCATTAATCAGGAAAGATAAACGTGAGCTTCCATCATTACCTCACAGTTATCCATCTAATTGACTGATCAGTCCTGCTTATGCCTGACACTACTTTTACAGAAAAACCCAAACATTTTTAATTTTTATCCCTACGTTCATGGTTGATGGAAGCACTAGAGGTTTCAGAAAAATCTGACAAATGCATTAGGCTAATCTCTGATCGGCGTAACAGCTCCATTTTAAAAACTGCAGTCTTTCCCTAGGCTTATTAGCAAGCTATCTGCCATTTATAGCACAGTGCAACATAGAGACTATTACAAATACGTTACTTTTAATCGTGGAGTAATGTGGGAGCACTTCTGTAATCAAGTCTTCCATGACTACTGAGGAATCTTATTACAAAAGATTCACACAGTACAGTGCTTAAAGAAGTGCCTAAAGTCTTTCTGTTTCCAATCATAACAGCACTACTTAGAGCTTACCTACCAGCTTGATTCTTTTACGTCTATTCCTATTCTTACACATAGATTTCCTTTTGAAAATACTTTTCTTGTAATTTGCTAACTGAAAAAAAATTCTGGTGTTTACACAAGTTACATCCTGTGGTAGAAATTTGGAAAGCAAAAGAATCAGTTGAAGATCTTCGGGGGCTTGCCATAGGAGCAATGCACTCAGTATGAAAACCACTCCTAAGCCATCATGATGGTATTCATTTGTTCTTATCATCACGTACAGATAAACCCAAGAAATCTGTTATCCAGTTTGTACTTCAGCAACAACATTCACTGCTAGTTTGAGGAACATGAGTAACTGTTTTAATAGTTCTCTTAAAGGCATATAAAGCTTTTTCTCATTCACAGCCAAATCTCAAGTATCCTCATCATCTGTCTCCACGGAGTGGAGACCTCTCTCTTTAGTTTTATTTATGGAGACCTATCTCTTTAGTTTTGCTAAACAGAGAGGAAAATATACAAGTATATATGCAAAACAAGATTATTACATGGTCTAGAACATCATTCTAATTACTTTTATATGCAGGGAATAGACACCACTATTAAGTCATAAACCTTTTTAAAGCAAGACTAACATTTTTGATACTAGCACTGAATAATGTGCAACTTGAATATCAAGGGTGCAATGAGTAGTTGAACATAATTGAGGGAAGTTTCCAATGAATACTGAGGCCACAATACCTCCAGTGGATGGTAGCTTTGTTATTTCTCAACGGAAGATAAAGAGGAGGTGGTTGGCATTAAACAGTATCTCAGCATTGTGTTTAGTTGTAGATTATAGCCAACAAACCTTCCAGTCTTAAGAGATTTTAGAATTGAATTTTGCATTAAAAACCAGAACAGACATCACCCATAGGATTGCACTAAACAAAAGTGCTGAGGAAATTTTTTTGTCATTTATAGCAAGGCAAACAGGGGTGTTGAAGATGTGCCTTATTTTCAATGTCATCCTCCTAGTCATGCTACTTTTGATTATTCTCAATTGATCATCTTGATGATTACTTTCAAATTTTCATCTGCATAGCAAAACTTGTCAGGTAGCTACCCACACAACATTTTAAAGCATGGTCACTTCATCGATATTAATTCAGTGTCTCCTGAAAATATAAGCTCAGTGGTTTACATGAAGATATCTTACCTAAGGCAACGTGTGTTTAGGGGCTGATTGCTCTTCAATCCACTTAGCAAGTACTCAATATCATCTGTGAACTCTTGATTTTCACCAAATTCCACTACATCATTGAAGTGCTTTACATGCTGAACAACAGTGTATAACTGGAAGAGACAAATATTTTGACCTAGGTAAGTTGCTCTTAGGATTAACCTTAACAAGTACAGCTTAAAAATCTATTCAGGTTGAGTGCAAGGAAACATTAAGAAGTTAATGAAGGCCATTTGACTATTTAGATAAAAATATTATCTTTAATAGGAAAGCCAAATTTCATTTTGACACTGTTCCTTCAGTACTTAGGATTACCAATAATTCTTTATCTTAAAAATTTGTTAAGAATACTTACTTCTTTGTCTTCTTTCCTACATTTCAATGCAGTTACTATCTCTTGATAGGGCTGAGTAGGTATTGTCACAGTTTTTATCACTTTGGGAGGTGGTGCAGGAGCCTTAAAAACTCCATCATCTTTATGAATTGCCTCCTTTGAAGATAGCCTTACCTATTAATAAGAAAGTGCTAAAATGGGCAGATGTTTTGAGCATGTCAACATACACTAAATACATCAGGAAACAGTACAGATGTGCAATTGTCAAACTCACATTTTTGGGACTATTTAGTCCTTGTCTTACCCTACCAAGATGTACCTAAGCTAAGTGATAATGTACCTACTTTAAAAAAATAAATAGTAAGATGTCAGAGAAGACAGGCATTTTTAAATTAAAAATAAATAATAAATCTAAGTAGTCGGGAAAGCTCCAGTGGAATTCTATTAAAAAAAAATAAACCAGACAAAAATTACTAAAGTTTCTTAAGCTTTAGGGTAAGTAAACCAAGTTCAGTGTTTAAAAACAACTACTTGTTGATACTTACAAGTACACACTGGGGCTTCCAGAATTGACTACGTTGGTTGCTGTACTGAACCATCATTAAGTACGCTGGTCTGCATAAGCACACAGCATTGAGCAGTCACTGCCTCAGCACAGCCTGTGCTGAAAAACTCTGTGTCCTCATCTCTCACTGCTGTACTCGGGGTGTAGCTAGCAGAAAACCAACCTCTCCGGTCTGCTATGCGGACTGTATTTTGTCTGGAGGTAGGATACTACCAATAACTTCTATAGCACCATAAAGAATTGCCACACAGAGAAAAAGAGAGGAATGGTGCATGCCTCAAACGGGTAAAGTATGCTCTTCTAAATTCATAGCATTCTCCATATGCTGGCTTTATTCATATTTGTGCTGCTAGTATTTTAGCAACAGCATGCTACGGTATGAAATACAAAGGCAAAACCTATTCTGGACTTACAATGGGTAGTAGAGAACTAGATGTTAGGTGTAGAGTAACTATGGACAAGTTTCTAGCCATCTCGGGCAAGTATTACAGGTTTTTCCTCAACCTAGTCCCCTGTATTAGTTTGAAGCTACTACAAGATTGTCATTTTATCTTCTCTTCAGATTACTACTTGGCACAAATCCAGATGTGATGACAAAGAACAAAAAACAAGGCAGACAGGAAAAAGGCCTCCAAATGCCAAATTCTAAGTGCACAAGTGCCCATGACAGCAGTCATTTACTCATCCTCAATTTCTAACATCATGTACTTAAGTTTCCTTACATAGAAAAAGTAGATTTTTTTTTTTTGTTGTTTTGTTTTTTTGTTGTTGTTGTTGTTAAGTGCAACTGAAAAGGAAAATAATGCACAGAGAATGCATTAACCATTACTCCAGGGGATATTTTCAGAGAAAGCCTTCTTGTGCATTGTACATTGACAGTGAAAATTAAAGCAGAAGCCAAACCAATCTGCTATATTAATGAAGCATTCTTTACGTGCTGCATTTATCACGGTGCAGCACTTCAGTATTTGCTCACTTCGGCTCCAGTGGCAAAATGCTAATAAAGCACCCTGAAAAGCTGGTTTAGAGTACATACTGGAGGACTTTGATCTTATCAGCCTTTGAACCCAGGAGATCCACTCATCCAAGTCTTGGTTAATGGCTTCCCCTTCAAAGAAAATTCCAAGGGAGCTTGGAAAGGCCGTAAGAAACATCACTTGCATAAGCAGTCTGCACGCTCTGGGTTTCTCACCGGCACTCTAAGACCAATTTATTCAGATGTTCAGGTAACAAATTTCTACAGGAATTAAAGAGGCAAGATCAACTATGCAGGGCTTACTGCTGAACATCTGCATCAAGGCTTATTCATCTTTTAACTCTTAAGTCTTAGTCATACACATGTAAATCAAGGTTAAAAAAACCCACTGACTGAAGTAATTTCACATGTAAATCACAACATAAGGAGCAGATACAAACAAATTCCCCTAACTGGTTTGTTCAGCCAAAACTCTACCATAGTCCTGGGTTAATATTTTGACGGTTCCAGTTACCAAGTGAGCATGTGACAGAAGACAAAAGGGCTTGTCAGAATATGAATGATCCAGACACTTTCCTCACCTGAAGGAGAGCTATTCAAAAGCTGTCTGAGAAGATTCAGACAAAACCTGCCTTTAAGTTAGCCATCAGAGGACTTCACAAAAATCAAGATCAATACAAAGATTCAGTAAACGAAAGCTTCAGTTCAAACGCACAGAATTTGAATTGAGAAAGGGGCTAAGGAGAAACCCAGGACTGAAATTTCCTCTCTCCTCAGACCCGAGTGGTAACGGTTATTTAAAAATGAGTCATCTGCGTTTGCCAGGCAGCGTCGTTAAGATGGAAGGATGGTAACTGTGCAGAATACTGTGAGGATGAGACCAAAGCAAACCCCTCAGAGACGAGCTAGTGTCAGAACAACACACACACGGGTGGAATTGAAAAAAACAACCTCCAAAAAAAGCCCACCCCAAAACTGAAACCGGTGACGGCAAAAAGAGCTGAAGACTCATCACTGAAAAAATAGCTACTTTCTGGTATTCTGCTCTTGGGCAAGTACTGAAAGCAGGGCACCAAATGAAATGACATTTACTGACAGTGTACAATGCTCCCTCAACATGATCAGTAATAACTTTCATACGTATATAAGCCCAAGACTCTGGATTCTCAGGGTCTCAAAAGAGTTAAAAACCTTAAGCCTCTGAACAATCACTGATTTTTGAACAAGTAAGTTACTTGAAGAATTGTTTTCACCTCTTGTCTACTTTTTTTGTAGACGTGCTTAAACCTGACATGTTCCTATTAGCATTTCTGGCTGTACACAGAAAAAAATGTTTCTTTCATAGTGTCTAAACCCATTAGAAGGGAAAAGTAAATGAAACATCTCTTCAGTTTTTCCTTTTTGACCTGTAACTTGCTGATTTCGATAGGTATTATTAGCAAGTTAATCCTGGGGGTTCTCACAGAAGACAAAATGGAGTCCCTTGTTAGAAAGCTTAAACTTAATTGAAGTATTTTTTCTGTATCTGCATATTGAAACGATATGGAAGATTCTGTTCTATGGTGTTTCCACTGACAATTTCTCTCCTCTCAGATATCCAATGGCTCACATCACAAAGTGGACTTCATTCTCAATTACTGTGACATTACCAGAAATCAAGAACTTGTGTTTCAAAATAATCAGTGACTTTTAAAAGGAGATTTATTAAACTTGAGAAAAAAAAACAAATGGTCTACTTACTGGGACACTGGGAGTTTTCAAAACCGGTGGTGCTGGCAGGGCCTCTGATTCTGGCTGGTTCCAGTGTCTAGCATTATATACAGCTTTTGTGGGAGACTAAAAGATAAAAATAAAAGTTATTTTTTAACCAAATCTACCAGTAGTCACTAAATACTTAAAAAATTACTGCAGCAATAACGTAACCAAGCAAGTAAAATGAGCTTCGTTTTTCCCCCTTCTGTATTCCCAGCAACACAAGTTCTCAGTATCACATGTATCAGAAAACCTGCAAGACTTAAGCAGCTGATAGCTTTAAAGACACAGAGACCCATTCAAGTGGCAAGAGACACAACGCAGACGTATTTTAACAATTTCTCACTTTTCCTACTTTTTAAATTTATTCAAAGACAAAAGGTCTGCAGTCTTCCTATAAACAAAGCTAGACAGCTATGGGAAAACCAACATGTTAGCAAACACTGTGTCAGGAGAAAATGCAACTAGATTAGAATCAAACTGGAGAACTGCTAAGTACTGTGAAGCTTGGAGGAACGGAAAACGCGCGAGTGAAATGCCAGAATCCATACTCATAATTGAGAAGCCTTTTTTGATTCCTGCTCCAAAATGTGGCAATGCAAATCAAAACGCATCAAAGTTTACAGTTCTTGAATTTGTGGGCAATACGATGTGATTCTCAGAGGAAACAAAGATGAACTGTAATTCAAGCATCTGAGTTTACCCGTCTCTAACAATATTCCAGACTAATAAACCGTTACCACTCCGGCAATTTCCCGGCGTGCCGTACGTTGTGCGAAACCGCGTAACTCCACCCCTCCTCACAAGCACTGTTCTAACATCTTAAACACACCGGGGCCAGGTGTAGCAAAGCTGGCAGCACCAGCTATGGATTGAATACCATTCTAGGAAATCTAACAAGGTTTTCACCACGTCAAAAAGTAGAAAGCAGATTTTGTAAGTCAAGAGTTTCTGTATTACTGCCGTAACTCTACTGTGCTGATCCTTCCATTCTTTACAAAAGCAAGCCCCGACTAACAAAACTTTAAAAGAATATCAGCAGAATTAAAATCTCAGCTGTGAGTTTTCAGAGCCCAAAAGACCTGTCAGGCACTATATCATTTCAGTTTCCAGGTGAGAGAAAAGCCTCTTTCCCTCCTACAGTGAGCCTTGATGTGGTCATAAAAAGTTAACTTAGCTGGATTTTTCAATTATTTTCTTAAAGCAGTGTTTGGGGACCATTTAGCCATGAGTACACAATGGCCAACATCTTAACTGCTTTATCTATTTTCCAAGGGAGCTCTTTTAAACGACACCTTTTCAGGTGATGGATATACAAAATACTTCAGCAGCCACCATGGCCACATGAAGCAATATCAAAATAAGGTTTTTGTTAACTTTCATTTTTAACTTTCCCAAGTAACAGAAGCACTAATGTGCCTGACTTCCTGACAATCTCACCGAGTTCATGAAATTAAACTGAGAAACCAGTTTTAAGTTCATATTGCTACAGTTATGAAAGGCCATCTCTGTCCACATACAGGAAGAAAAAGGTTAACTGCTGACAAAATGGTTAAAAGGTTAACTCTCTTCTCTCCTATACATTTCTGAGTAGCAAATTCTTACCTGGAATGTGACTTGGGGCTTGTGATGAACAATTTAGTTCCTTTAAGGAAGGACAATTTAGTAAAAAAATATGCTTTTTTTAAATAATGAAAGACACAGCATTTCACAAACATCTGTAATGGAAAAGAACTACTGAGTATTTTGTAGACACTATTTTTTTCCCTTGAATTACTCACAACCATTCCACAGATTATCTTGGTGAATACTGAAGATTGAGAAGGTGTAAGATCCTCAGTGCCATATCCTGGTATATGGGATAATTAAAGGAAATCCCACACTCCAAGAGACCAGCATGAAAGGACAACTTATTTAACATCGGTTTCAGCTGATGCATAGTTCTCAGTCTTGCAGGGAAGATTAACTAGTATAAATCTGACAGAAGCGTACTGCATTTCAGCTGCCAAAAGTACTATTAGCATAGGATATTCTCTATTACTAGTCCCAAATCTCAGGAGTCTCCAATAGAACTCTCTCCCTGCTTAAACTATACTAATATATTAATATTCCTGAATTTCCTGTCTGGGAGCTACACTGCTGCACAGCAGCTTTGCAGGTATTTGCAAAAGTTGGGCTCAGCACACCCAGCGGGGAGATGCAACCCACCCAACAGGATCCTAGACTGATGCCATCCCTAAAACAACGGGAGCAGCCTCTGCTGCTGCTGGAGGACTCCCATTCCCTGTTGTTCTGAAGTTGAAGGGAAGAGCACACCATCCTCACTGCCCCAGCTGAACAAGCAGAAGCTTGTGCCTCACTTGCACGTTCCCTTTCCTCCAGGCTCCGCGCTACGCGAGGCACAACCCAGAGCCTTTGCCAGGCGCAGGGGAGCAGTCACGCTGGCAACCTCGCTTGTCTTACCCAGGGAGGCAGCGGCTGGGACGGGCCCTTGCTGACCACACCACAGGAGTGCCTGCACTCTTGGCTTTTCAAAATGCATATACACCCATACAGCAAGGAAACATAGGAAGACAGAGACCGAGTTCAGTGCTTTGGGATGGAATAACAACAAGCTAGGCAAACAGCTGTACCAGCATAATCAGAAGGTTCACACAGCCCAAGTGTGTTTTCTTGAGCAGACAGCAACAGCCGATTCATAGAAAAGAGCTCAATAGGCAAAGAGGTAAAGTCAATTCCTTCTAAATACTCCGGGCAAAGAGGCTTCGAGTCAAAACAGGGGCCTTTTTAGTTAACAGTCAAAAATGGGCTCTTCTTTACTTATTGTCTTAATCCCTCACTAAAATAAAAAGCTAGGGCATCCCAAAGTGGTTTATGACAAGGCACTTTGCAGCTTGCCCAGGGACTACCAAGGCAATATAGAAGAAAGCCACATTTTACATAAGGAATCAAGTAATACCACCAATAAATGCCTGTTCTGAGAAACAAAGGCATTTTCATTTAATAGCTCTCTTGGAACAGAACCCAAACTGAAAGCCTCAAATACTTGCTCTAGGGGGTCCTGCTCTGGCAGGGGGGTTGGACTGGTCCCTTCCAACCCCTAACGTTCTGTGAAATACCGAGGGAAGGTTAGTTTTAGCCACCATCCCATGCAATATCTTCCACTTCCAGATCAAAGCAATTTCACCCGTGACTCCCATCCTTCCCAGTAATATTTCATGGGGCAGTAGACACTGCTCCACAGCATCCCTACTGTCTGCTCTATATCCTGTCTCACACCAACTGCACACAGCTCAACCACCAAACACAGCTGCAGAAACTCAACCCTGCTTCCCAAGAAATATGTTCTAATCACTTCTAACACATCATACAGAGACTTCGGAGTCTCTCTTACAACTGACATGGACATGGCAAATAGACCCCTCCTTTACACACCCCTCAGAAAGCAATCTTCACATTTTCCCTTGAAACACAAACCAAAGATTAATTTCCAAAACAACTGCAAAGAAACTGTGCCAATACTGATAAATCAATAAGCACCATGTAGACTTATTTTAGATTACTCTGTGACAGAACTGAAGCCAGGAGAAGTATCAAAGATGAAACGAGTGCTAGTGAACAAAGACTTTTCAGAAGGGCTTGATCACAAAAGCAAAGGGGTTTTTTTGGTGGAGTATTAAGGCAGCTCTAATGCTTGTGGTAACAAGCTGCCCTGAAGAAGCAACACTGATATTTAAGCAGCAGCAGCAATTTAAGAAACTGACTTTCAAGAAACTTTCTCTTGAAGACAAGACAACCTTGCAATTACTCAAATACTGCAGACATCTTTAAGAATGCTACCTCTCAAGATTAACTTCAAATAGATGCCAGTGGAAGTACTCCTCGGAATTCTGTGGTTTTAAGGCAAATAAGTTCTGCGCTATTAACCGGCTCTAAGAGCTTCTGCTGAATAGCAGAAGTTTCTTTTTTTCCTGTATATAGAACATGACAGCTGTTTACACACAGATAAATGTCTCCCAGAGTGCAAATATTCCAGGGAGGGTATAAAGCATATTGTACTGTGGGACTCTGCGTGTGGTTCTGGGGGGGTGAACTGGGATGCAAAACCAAGCACTAAGCCAAGGATCTTACAAGAAAACACACAGGGCTGTCAATTTAGTTAGATTATCCCCCAACAGCATGAAGTACGGGTCATGCTTAACTTCCCAGCCCCAAAAGCCTCAAAGCTGAAAATGTCAAGAGTTGGCACTCCTCACATACCAATGCAGCACTGTCTGCCGTTCGTAGGTACATGAATAGCAGAAAATAAGAGCCAGGGACAAGAGTCATGCTGAAAATACTAGTGTCAGGGTTTAGGGTAAGGGTGGCCCCTTAGACCTAACAGACGCTCTCTGTTAACCCCCCTCTCTCCCCAAGGGGAAGAGAAAAGGAATGAGGGAGAGAGACTTGTGATTAGAAAAGGAAACTAGAACAGCTTGAATGAGAATAATAATAATAATAATAGAATATGTACAAATCTAGACAAAACCAGTATGGAACCCAACCCCCTGATGGTAATTACATCACCCTCACCACT
>JANHGN010003567.1:0-20920 GCA_024605025.1 Megaceryle maxima | reverse complement strand
GATACATTTATTTGAAGAGACACTACTGATACATAGGAGCAGATTCTGTGCAGATAATATGAAGGCAAACAAAAGCTGCTCCATGATAGAGAGAACTTCAAGAGGAATGCGCGAAGTATGTATCTCCGTGGTGCAGGCCAGGTCCCAATTACTGTCCTGCTTCAACCCTGTTGTTATCAGTGTGTAGCTCTGGGAAATCTCTCAGAAATACACAGGAGTATCTTTAGGAATGGAGTACCTACAAAATGACTTAATCTGCCAAACTCTTCTTGAATCAGGAGATGCTACAAAGGGAATCTAAGTTACTGAATGTTGTCTCCAGTCCATAAAGCAAATTTGTTTTCACATGTCTGGAGCCTTAAAAGACTGTGTAAAATGACTCTGTGTAAAAGCTGGTCTATAGCCCTAAGGTACTGAAGTCTGCCTTATGGTTGCAGTTGTTCTTTATGTTGTCTAGATTTCCTGTGAGGAAGCAATCAAGTAAATGTACCTCTCGTGACAAAATGTGAACAAGGAGCCTTGACATCAAAGTGGAGGAACTGACCACAATGTGAAACAGAAGAGTGGGTGTAATGTTTTTACCTCATTCTTCTCCTTTACCATAAGAGATGTCCTAGCACTCAATCTCACCTTATAGAGCTCTCACTTCAAAAAGTTGGTTGTACTCCCTTCTACAACGTTTTTGGGACTTGAAACTGTGCAGGGAACTGGATTAAATTCAGAAACACCTTGATGATCTCCTTTCAGGTCCTGTGTTATATGAATATTTGGAAGGAAAAGTATTCACATAATAAACAGTTTTAGTAAATCAGCTTTTACCAAGTAAAACCAGAAACCTGTTTGGTTCTACCAGAGATAAAGAAATGCAGTACTTTGAATTCACTTGCTATATGATTGCCGCACTCTTGGTCCAAATGACAAAATACTTGTCAAATCTGTATCTCCCGTTCCTTCTTCATGAAAAGACAGCTAATGGAAAAGACAACTGTTGGTAAAGTGAAGGCTGAAGTTGCAGAACTGCAGCTGGATTAAAAAAACACTGTGACTTCCAAATAGGAGAAAGGGGTAGAGAAGGCTGATTGGAGACATCTGACTCCTGTGCAGTCTAGTGAAGCAAGAAACTACCAGAAGCTCAGTGTTAGAATGGAGCGAACTGGCTTGAGGCTCCTCCGAATGTTGATTGCATTGTTTGCAGTCTGCTTCATTAAGACTATTTAATGCATTCAAGTAAACTTGATCCCTGCTGGGCAGGTTGCAGCGTTATTCAATCACAGAAGGGGAATATTAGATTGAGAGGGACTTCCAGGAATTTTCTTACCCTTTTCCCCCAGCCATGGGAAACAGATCCAGTCACCACCTTCCATTATTTCTCCCTTCTTTGCTCAGGGTTGGATGATGCTGGGGCATTTTGTTCTGTTTGGTAACTGCTGTTCATTTAAAGATCTGTGCAAAACTAACTGCTTTACTTAGTCTGGTTGGAAGTGGGTGGGCTGGCTCAGCCTGCTACTGTAGTAAGTTACATTTACTAAGATATAGGTAGCTGTGTTACGGGATGGGCTATTGATCTTGTCTTGCTAGTCACTGAGTGAAAAAAAAATCATGACCAGGTAAAATGTAAACTAAATCCTGGAAAACTGTCTTCATTCAGTGAAGATGGAGACTGCTGAGGAGGGGTATAATAGTTTTGGATGGAGCTTTAAATACTTGATTATCAGCGATTTAGGAAGAAATAGCTTCCAGTTGTTTTGGGCCTTATCTGATTAAAAAGGAAGCACTGATTGCATATATTTGCTGGCAAGCTTGGTGTTTATTTGCAGAGATGGATGCAGCAGGGTAGGAAGTACCCAATGTGGAAGCAAGTGAAGAGATTCAGGGAGTGGACAATAGAGATTACAGGTTCTCTAGATTTGCATTGGTTTAAACCTTGTCCCAAGAAAGGGTAAGACAGGGCGTAATGAGAACAGGTAACTGGGCTTGCTGACTAATGTGTGCAATAGCAGCTAGGCTATCCGCAGGGCTAAGAAGGCTAATGTAGTGCTGTTCTTGGATGTGTGTGTTTTTATTAAGCTATCAGCTGCTCCTAGCTGTAGCTGCCTGTTAAACACAGAGACACAGCATAAAAATCAAGATTCTTCCAGGAACTATCTTCAACATACCAAATCAACATGGTCTGTTGCTCTGTAGAGTATGGTACCCCATGGTCCAGCACTGATTTCCCACCTCCTTTAACTCTGTGGATATTTGAGATGATAAAGTTTTCATAGGAACAACGGAAGAAGAACTAACACAGACCTTGATAGCCCAATATATCATTTGCATTGTCTCCTTGTGTTAAACAGGATAGATCTGTGTTCCTATAATACTAAAGATCTCCTACATAATATTGGAAAAGAAAGCAGTATTTTTCCTTCTCTTTATGAAATGATTTCTGTTTGGTAAAGCTATGTCAGTCAGGAATTTTGACCCTTAGATGAACAGCAGTGTGTTGGTAGAAGGCTGGCTTGTAGCTTTGGCCTCTGAGAACCTGACAGGGAATAGATATTAAACATGGGAATTATCTGAGTGAACATTTTAAAACAAGTTGGGGCAACACCTAGGGTTTTATCTGACTTCAGTACATAAGCTTGGTCTGAATTGAAGACCAGTAATATAAAGAAGCTGTGGTCTGAAGTAAGAGAGAAATGAGGAAGCATGTAGGCTCCGGAGGTCAGTCCTTCAAGTGGCTCAGGATCTTGTCTGTATGTTAACACTTTGGTATAATCATGGGGACTTTCCCTAGTGAACATCCATTAGAGAATCACTGTCAGGGAGATGGGCTTATGTTACAGGATAGTCTGTAGCCAAAGTGATCTTTGTGTGTAGTTACTGTTCTGTCTGATGTCTTACTGACCTCTCTCTGGCTGGAGAGATCCTCCAAAGTCCTGTTTGAAACTGTTTTATTTATGAATCGGGACCCTATTTTACTCATGTAGTGCAAACATGAAACAGAAAGGCATACCTTGTAGTGTGCTACAAAGATTCACGTGTTTGAAAGGGAAGGCTTTTGCCCAACACCTTGATCTGAGGGCAGGGATCTGTCATCTGAGATGTGTGACTGACTGGAGCAGGGGTGAGACTAACGGCATAGTTAAAAGGTGGGAACATCTCTCTCATAACAAGCCCTCTGGAATGTCCCCAAGTGGAGCTCAGTACCAGTGAGGCAGTCATGAGCCATTCTGCCTTTCCGCAGCTGAAGACCAATAGCCATTATTTAATAACTTAATAGAGAGTTGATAGGTGTGGTCTAGTAACTATATTGGTCGTAAGTAAAGCAGGGAAAGGAGGGGAATACCTTTCCTAACACTACTAGCAGAAAGGGTTGTATCTGTGTGGAACTCTCATTTGCGTTGTTCAGTTTGTCTGCCTGATGTTGGTGGTTGTAGCGGTGTCTGTGATCACCTCATTCATAGTCCTGCAGAGGTGTGAAGTGGATAGAGATGTAGTTACTCTTTCCCTCTTTCTTCAGGGAGCTTGTCTTGGAGGAGCTGCATGGGGTCTCTAGGTCTGTGAGAGCTGGAAGATGAGGGTGTTTAGGGATAAACATTTTTGTCCTGCAAATATGATTTGCTAGATAACCTCTTATTAGCAGACATGGCATTGGTATCTGAAGGAGTCTTGTACATGGTACTGACCCAGATATAACTCTAGTTGACCCAATGTTACATTGCTTACACAGGTTCTGCCAGCCCTCCTGAGTCCACAGGTAGCTCTGTCATCTCTGCTTTGCTGTAAAACAACCTCCAGGCTTTGGCATGTATAACTTACACATTTGCTTTTCCTCGGAAACTTGGGTTTTCTGTGGTCTCAAGCTCTTGGTGGCTCACAACACGTGGTGTTTTGGGAATAACTAGGCATAAAGGGATGGAGTGGCAATATATTTGCTCTTCTAGGGCTCAGGGTGACAGCAGCAGCTGTTCCTGAGCCCCTTAGCGTGCAGTACTGAGTACCTTCCGTATGTCTGCATGCAGATCCAATTTGATCTGCTGAGCGACATGAGCTCATGGAGTATGTAAAGTCCAGGAAAAGCCTGGCAGAAAGGGTTTGGTGTGGTGTGGGTTTTTTGGTTTGGTTTGGGTTTTGTGTGGTTTTGTTTGGTTGGGTTTTGTTGTTTGTTTGTTTCTAAACCTTTTTGCATTTACCAGGCTAGATTTTTCTGGACTTTTTATAAAGTCTATACAACTGCTATGGAAATAGGTACTTGACTGGCTTCTACTCATGTCATGGAGATCAGCCTGTAGAAATGTAATACTTTATTGTACTCTCCCACCTAGTTATTGTGTTGATGGCTGCAGTATAGCCTTAAGCAGTGGAATACTTTGCCACATGGTATTGTGGATGCTGAAAACTCATGCGAGTTCAAAGGCAGATCAGAGAAATTAATGGAAGATAAGTCCATTGAGTGTTACTAAATTCATAGGTGCCACATCCAGCTTAGGAAGCTCCTGTCAGCAAATGGCTAGAGGCTTAGAGAGCATGCTGGGAGGCACTGTGTATGTTCACTCTGCTCTTAAAGCAAGGAAAGGTATCTGCTTTTGACTCCTGTCTACAGAGGCTACGAGGCTACAAGCACCCATAGTCTGATCCAGCACAGCTACTATTATGTTTCAGAGTCTCTTGATCTTAGTGATAGTAAATCATTTTTTTGAGTTTGCAACTTCTTAGAAAATAAGTATGGCTCAAATTCTGTTGTGGAAACTGCAGAAGGAATGGATTTGGGCATTTATGATTTTGTTTAGTCAGTTTTGGCTTGACTGTCCCTCATACAACCAACTACACTCTGACACACAACAGCTTTCCCCATTTACCCTCTGAAGTCTAGCACTGTGTAGTCAGCCTGAACTGGACACTAGAAATGGAAGGCATGTTTGTGATTCATTGCTTCCTGATAAAGTGGGGAAAGGGGGTGTGGCATGGAAAAAGTGATGCATCTCTCATGTGGCATATCTAATTGATCTATGTCTTCATGAGAAAGAAAGAAAGGGTCTGGGGCAGTTTTAAGTACACTTTCACGTAACTCTTCGTGAAGTTTTTCTAATCCTAGCAATTTCAGGAACATGTAGTCTGGTTTTACTGGGGACCATGGGGAAGTCTTAGGAGGTCTATGATGAGCTGTAACCTTTTATCTAGTGACCTGGATCATTCAAAAGTGTCTCAACTCTTTCCTCCCCTCTTCGCCAAAGGTCACTAGACTGTTTGCAGTAACCCAGTCTGCTTTTCTTTCCTTCCTCCTCTTTTCCTATCTTTTTTCACTCTTTCTCCAGAATTGTCTTAATGTCTGGCTAAAAATCCCACTTCCAGGTTTTGCAGTTTCTGCTCTCAGCTGTACTAACTCTGTTGTCCTCACCTTTCAGCCTCTGCAGAGTGGATATTGGTGACTAAGAAGGTGGCTTTTTTTGCTTGTCAGTTTTTTTAAATAAATAGACATTTGACATTGAAGTATAGCTTCAGGGAAGTGAATGCCAGGTAAACAAAAATGCCTCTTTGTGTCCTCACTTCCCTTAGCCTCTGCATGCCTTTGACTTCCCTCTCCTCTGTGGAAAGGTGATGACCGTTACCTATATCGTAATGGCAGAACAAAGTATTTCTGCAAATGTGATGGGGACAACTTACAGAACTAATGGACAAAAAAGCTCTGATGGTAGAGAGCCACATCCTACCGGGGCAGTGATAGGTGTTCTGCTACTAAAAGAACTCCAGACCACAATGTGCATTCTTGTGAGTGGCTTTTTTTTGTTGGGTTTGTTTGTTTTTTGGGTTTTTTTAAATGGAGTGTTATCAAGTCCTTTGTCTGGTTTATAAATCTTGTTCATCTTTAGTAAAACGGTCTGGAGAAAGTGTATGTCTGTGTCCTTCCCTTTTTCTCCCAAAGCCAGCTATGTGTAAAAGCGCATGGAATTGGTGGAGTTTGCTAAACTGGACACCATACAGTGAGGGGGTACCAGGCCCCATGTATGGTGCCTGGGGAGTGTGCTTATTTTTGTCCTTTTTGGCCCGAGCTGTTCCCTTTGCTCAGCTGTTGCGATGCTACCTTTCCTGCACAGTGCTGTCATGGCACCCCAGTGTTTCTATTTTAACACTCGGTGGGGCTAGATCTTGTGACACAAGGGTTTGGCATCTCTCCTGCGTGCTGGAACGTGGCATCTCAGGAGGCACAGTGGCTGCAGCCGCTATATCAGAGGTTGCCCTTCCTAGTAGCTGGCAGAAGGGGGACGCCCCTAGGATTGTGACACATCATAACAGGCAGCATCTAACTGTGCCCATCTACGTCTCCAGTCTTTTTCACAGAGTTTGGGACATACTTGCCAGCTGCCCACTGCTCCCCTGCAGTATCTCGCTTTCAGGTATGTAGTTGCTGGGAACAAGAGTAGAGTTGCATGCTCTGGATGCATTTAAGATGGCTTGGCAGCCTGATAACAAATGATGAGGAGGGAGGACAGAGACAGCTGGTGGCATGGGTGGAGGTATTCTTGAGATTTGAAGGTTTGTGCACCTGAGTGTCATGTCCCAACTTGCTTCAGCACTTTTAGCCTTGGAAGAAACCCAGAGGAACAGTACTAATATACTTCTGGCACTCCATGGGATGAGACTGCACAAAAAGTGACAAACTGTTTCCAGAATAAATGTACGAAATTCCCCCAGTCTGTGTTGGGGTGCTTTGCCGTGTGGCTTGTCACAGAGAAGGATTTGCAGGAGCTGGGAGATGCGGACTCTTGACCCTATTTTCTTCATCTCTGCTGTGTGCCCTATGGGCCAGCAGAATGAGCAGATACCTCTCTGGGGCGTGAGGGAAGCTTTTTATAACTAGGAATGTGCAAGAGGAGAAGTGGCAGCAAAGGACATCTCTGCTCCATTAACCCAGGCTTGCCTAGAATGGAGTGGGTTTGTGTGCGAGTGACTGGGCTTGGGCCGTTTTCAGTTACTCCCCCTTCTATTCCTGCACAAGAGCAACCCTGAGACCTCTCTCCAGGGAATTCATAGCATTGCACCATGTCAGGAACAAACTGGCAGCACATACTAGCACAGGGGAATAGGCAGAAGTTCCGAGGCAACAGAGCATGAGATGAGCCTTTTACCTTCTAGCCTAGATTTTGAGCCCAGTGTAGTGAGCGAGCTGAGTGTAATGAAAACACCAGCTTTGGAGGGATGTTTCTAGGGAAGCAGCACTGCTGAGTAACTGACACGTGTGCTACAGTGCCATTTGGCTGGGTAAGCCCCAGCGTGTTTCTGTAGTTCTGCTCAAGCCCAGCTTAGCTGGTGGGCAGCTTATAGGACTCCTCCCCATTCAAGACATGCCTGCCTGCTGACTGCTTAGCCTTGTTTTCTCCAATCACTTGTTGTAATCCCATAATTCTGAGTCATAGTGGGAAGCCGGAGTCCTCTCCACTGACAGAAAACTTATTTAAAGGCTTTTCAAGGTAGATTTAAAATAGCTTTAGCTACCTCAGTTTCTGTAGCACTTGCTACCCTCTTGAGGACCTCAATTAAGACAGGATGCAGAGACATCTGGTGCTGCTGAAGTCTGTTTGTTCACTAGCATCTCTAATATCTGTACACCTGAGGTCTGGCAAGATTGTCTTCTACAACACTCTTTACCAATGTGCTACAGTCCTGGCAAGGAGGCCATCTGTCTGTTGTCCCCCTGTACTCAGCACTGGTGAGGCCACACCTTGACTACTGTGTTCAGTTTTGGTCCCCTTACTACAAGAAGGACATTAAGGTGCTGGAGCATGTCCAAAGAAGGGCACTGAAGCTGGTGAAGGGCCTAGAGCACAAGCCTTATGAGGAGCAGCTGAGGGACTGGGGCTATTTAGTCTGAAGAAAAGGAGGCTGAAAGGAGACTTACAGCTCTCTACAACTGCCTGAAAGGAGGTTGGAGCCAGGTGGGGCTCTTACAAGTAACAAGTGATAGGACAAGAGGAAATGGCCTCAAGATCTGCCAGTGGAGATTTAGGTTTGATATTAGGAAATGCTTCTTCACTGACAGGATTATCAAGCATTGGAACAGGCTGCCTACGGAAGCAGTTGAAACACCATTCCTGACTGTATTTAGAAGTCCTGTAGATACGGTGCTGAGGGACATGGTTTAGCACTGGACTTGCTAGAGTTAGCTTAATGGTTGGATGTGATGACTTTTAAATGTATTTTCCAACCTAAACAATTCTATGAAGGAGGTGGGTTCAGTCCTGGGCATCTCTCCTGGATCTAGCCATATGCTGTTGGAGGTGCAGTGATGCCAGTGCTTGCTTGCAGGGCAGTAAGTTGGGCTTCTCCATCTCCAAGGGTCATGAAGAACTGTGCTCTCAGCAAAGGCTTAGCCAGTGCTATCTTATAAATCACTTTTCTCTCTTTTCAGCTTAACTGAAATCTGCAAAAATTCTCTGCTGCAAGAAAAAGGGGGTGATGTCATCAGAAGATGATGCTGGCGGGGAGGCTCCTGGGGGCAGTTTCTGGGAGGTAAGGAAGGATAATTGGTGTGTGAGGGAGGTAGGAATGTCTTTTTACCTCCCACCAGTGGAATTAAGGGGTTGAGTTTCAGGTTCCTGGGTGACGTGTTGCTCTTGGGGAGTGGAAGGGAGGAACTGTGGGGAGGTTCAGTAACACTCAGTGTTACTGCATGGAAGAGGTAACTCTTCCCCCAACAAGTGCAGTGGAATGTTCCTTGTTCAGCTGACACTGATCTGAGCTGTGAGAGAGGCAAGCAAAGCATCTCAACAGCTTCTTTCCACTGCTGTGCCAGCCTGAGAGAGTGCCAGAGGAGGGTCCGAGTCCAGCTGCTGGCTTCAGAAAGGCCTGTGCTCAACTCTCCATGCAATGATTGACCTTCTGCTGTCTGTATAGCATAAATGATGATGATGTGTGAAATTTCAGGCTGGAAACTACAGACGGACAGTGAAGCGTGTGGATGATGGGTACCGGCTCTGCAATGACTTAATATCCTGCTTCCAGGAACGAGCCAAGATAGAGAAAAACTATGCCCAGCAGCTGACAGAGTGGTCCCGTAAGTGGAGGACCAATGTGGAGAAAGGTAAAGTTAGCTGGTTGGACTGGGAACAGGATGAGGATGCAATCATTGCACTCTTACCCATGAGTGCTCTCTCTTACTGAGGTGATGCTGTTTCCCTGGGGGACAGGCTTCCCTTCTCCAGGAAGGGGGGTAACTTTCTTGGCTGTCTTTTTTTTTTGTGTGTGTGTTTCTGTAGCCACTCCTCTGACTCACTTGGAGAGGTGTTCTCTGCATTGTCAGGTGTTTGGGTAAAAAAAAAAAAAAAATCTACTTGTTTAGTTTGGCAAGTCCTTGGGAAGTCCAAGTCGAAAGCTGCAGATCTCCCCTTTTAAGGATGGCTTGGCCATCTCTCCTCCTCCTCCAGTCAGAGAATAACTACTAATGCTGTGACTTACTGGTAGTGGGCTCAAACTAATAGCATGTCTAAGTAACAGGAAACAGTGGGACAGATGCCCCAGAGGATCTACTGGTCTGTGAAGCAGAAGCTTAGCCTCCGTCATGAACTAGTATTGCTATCTGTCCTGAAGCTCAGGCCAGATCTGTGAAGAGAACTTTCTACAGAAACTTTCTCCTAGCAGGCACAGTCTGGGACAGATAAGGCTGCCCAGAAGAAATGTCCATCTTGGCCAGCTGTAACAGCCAGTCAAGATGTTGCCTGATGGGACTGTGTGGGGACCAGTCAATGCTAACTTGTGTTATGGGGGAGAGTTAAGGAAGTGACTCCACACTGATGGATGTGTGTAGGAGGAAAAGAATCTATGTTCCCTTCTGTGGGCAGGAGGTGTAAGAGCCCATGTGATGCTTTTTCCTGCAGGTCCACAGTATGGTACTCTGGAGAAAGCCTGGCATGCTTTTCTGACAGCTGCAGACAAACTGAGTGAAATTCACTTAGCTGTCCGGAACCAACTGGCTGGCGAAGACTCAGATAAGATCAAGGCCTGGCAGAAGGATGCCTACCACAAGCAGATGATTGGAGGCTTCAAGGAGACAAAGGAGGCAGAGGATGGGTTTCGCAAGGCCCAGAAACCCTGGGTGAAGAAGATGAAAGATGTGAGCAAAGCATGAATGGGGAAGGTGGGATAAGGAGGGCAGTTGAACTCTCTGCCAGATTGTGAGAGCCACTGGGCAAACAAACTGGGTTTAGCTAGAGTAGCAGAGAATGCCAGAGAAGGTGGGATGTCTTGATGGTCTCTTTGTTTTGGCAGTTTTGTAGCTTCCTTCCCATCCGGGAAGACTTTCTCAACAGGCTCTGTATTCCTGCATGGCAGGCAAGCTCTGAAAGAGAGATCATTTGGAGGTACCTCATTCCTTTGGAGCATGGTTTACTAAATGCCAAACTGTCATTCCTGTTGGATTGCCCTGAAATAATGGCTGCTGACTGTACAAGTGTTGACATGCCCTATCCAAGTAATGGAAGATCATTGTTATCAGGATGATGCCTTTCTCTTCATCTTCCTTCTACAGGTGGAAACTTCTAAGAAAAGCTACCATGCAGCCCGGAAGGAGGAGAAAACAGCCCATACAAGGGAGAACCATGCCAAGGCAGACTCATCTGTCTCACAAGAACAACTGCGCAAGTTGCAGGAGCGTGTAGAGAAGTGCACTCAGGAGGCTGAGAAGGTGAGTGTATGTTGTATGGATGTGGGTCACAAGGATACCCCTCTTGAGGAAAAAGTACTGGTTGAAATGTCACTCAGTGAAATGGCTCCTGACGAAGCCTGTAAGGTGTGAGATCCCATTGTATGAGGTAAGGTTTCAGTGAGTTAGTGAGTTACTGAAACTTCAGTAACTAAGTTTGGTCTATCTTTGATGTGCAAGATCTAATTTATAAAAAAATTAAAAAAAAAAAAAAAAGGGGGGGGGGTGAAAGCAGTCTCTGGTGATCATCTTAGAGCAGGAGTTTAAACTAGAAGAGCTGTCTTCAAAGTTAGAAAAAATTTCACAGGGTCTTGTCCACTCAAGTTTTGAAAATCTCTGTGGATGGTGTTGTTGCAGCCAGGTCCCCAACCAGCCTGTGCCTGCGCTCTGCTCCTCTCCCTGTGGAGATTTTTTTTTTTTTTTAACTTGTATCCTGTTGACATTTCCTTTGCAGCATCTCATGACCACTGCTTTTTGTCACTTCACTGCATAGTCCAAGCCTGTGTTTCTGAAACCTGCCTGTTTGGTAGATAGTGCACTGCAGGAGTGCAGTTAGATCTTCCTTCTGCCTCTCCAGCAGAAATATACCCAGTTCCCTTGGTCTCATCTGTATTTCATGTGCTCAACTTCCTGAACTCAGTGTCCCTGATATATGTCTCTAACATAATTGCTGTATTTTGCCACAATATTCCAGGTCAAATGGTACTTTATGGCAGTATGTGCAACAAGGTATTTATTTTAAAACTGTTTGTTTACTTCAGTCTTGAAAGACTCTTTGTCAGCTGGGCAAAGGAAAGGGACTAGTAAAATGCATGTGCATCATCAGGCATCAGTGTTAACATTCTTCTGTGCTGAACAGAGACGTTTAAAAATCTCCACTCCTGCTACCATTGTTGTTAAAGGCTTTTGACCCTGTTGGTCTGTTAGTCTGCTGAGAACTGGATGTAGCCTTGAAATTCCCTTCCTCAGGACTGCAGAGGCAGTATGTACTGATTCTGGAAGGGCTGATACTTTGAAATTAGTAACAGGAGTAGTTTCTTTCCTCCATGTCTAGCTGCTGCACTTTTTTTTTTTCTCCTTTCTTTATGTTTTCTTTATAACAAAAATGAGAACAAAGTTTGAAACTTCTATCAAAATCTATTCTGATTCTTACAAAACTTTTTGATCCATGTTATAAATGGGGAAAAGTTCTTATGTTTCTGTCTGGTACTCTGGGGAATTTTTATAAAGTCTTCTGATCTTGTTGCAGCAGGGATTGCTTATTTATATAATTTCATGTGTTTTGTTTTTACAAATTTAGAATGTCTATAGTCAGTTTCTCTTCCTAGTCCCTTATTTCTGTGTTCTGTTTCTCTAATAAATCTATTTTCCAGTCTTATTTTTATGAACACCAGTAAGTTTCTACTCAACTGATGTTCACAAAAATAAACCTGGAGTATAAGAAATGGCATAGATGTAATTTTGTCTTTTTCTGTATTTTTCAGAAGCAGATATATTCTTTATAAATAAATCTATTTGCATTTGATAGAATGTTGAAGTAGTATGAAGATGCTTTAAAAGTTGGCATTTGGAATTGTAGAGGATAAAGTCATGATGAGGATTGAGTTCCTGATACCAAGGTAGAGATGGATCGTGAGGGACTTTGGAAATAACAAACTTAATATTTAAATAGGCAACGTATGGTCAAACAGGGAAAAGAAAGAAGGGCAGGTAGAATTGAGTTTAGATGGAAATAATACCTAGGTAAGCAGGTACCTAGCAGCTCAGAGTTCATTAATTATAAGCACTTTTTTTATAGTATTGGATGACTGTAGGTCCTATAGAGTCAGTGAGGCTGGGAAGTGGGAAGAGAAGATTGCAGTACCATTGCTTGACATTGGTAGATGGGGGGTTTTTTTGTTATTATTATTTTTTGTTAGTAGTTTGCTTTATCACAAGATAATAATAAATGTTAGTCATTAGGGTTAAGAGAGCTGTCAGCTTTCTAGCCAAATTTAGGCTCCTTATTTAGGCAAATTATAAACTATACTTTTCTTCCCCTTGATATTCTGAACTGGCAAATAAGAAGCAGTTTCTTATCCTTTTTATCATCCTTATGACATTTAAGAAAGTATGTGTTAATATTTCTTTCCTTTTTGCACTCTGTAATGCAGATCTTTTCCTTTCACAACTAGAAGGCAGCTAGCTCTTCCTCCAAAGCCCATAATGGAAGTACATGAATTGCAATAGAATATGTATGAGGAAGAAGATAATCTATCATTATCTTGTGATGACATGTTCTGTTTTTTCTCTCTGTCCTGCTCCACCCTTATTGGGCTGTTTACGCCACCTTCTGCTTCAAACCTTGTCTGTTTATCCAGCTGAAGGCAAAGGGGGCAGGAACCTTGAGTTGCATCACTGTTTTCCTATGCCCTTTTTTCCTTGTAGACATTAAATAGGCTTTTTGATTTGGGCTCAGGAAAAGAATCACATGCTCTTTATCCCATAAATACTGTTAGCTTTTACAACAACAGAGATTGAAATTCTTGCATGGGGAATGTGGAGCATATTGCATTGTGTGTGTCTAGAAATGTGAAGTCTGAAACCGTCTCTAAGTTTTCTACTTCACTGATCATTTAAATTCATTTGATCTAATACCATATTTAGTTAATTTATAACTTATTTTTGTGGTAGACAATTATAAATATAGTATTGTCTTGTGTAAAATGTTTTGAAAACCTGCTAGATTGTCTTGGAATGCTATTCTGGAGGCTAAAATGCCAGTATAAACTTGACAGAATCTTGCATAGCTTTCTGTGGGTGCTAAGCCAGCTCATTGAAAAAGGAGAAAAGCCACAAAATCAAGGGAAGTCAGTAATGCAAATAAGAATTCAATATATTAGTCAGAAGGAAATTGATAATCCCCTCTCCCCTTTTCATTCTTTTAATTTCAGTAAAACATCCATGTATTAATGCTTAACTGCTGAATTGTCATCAGTCTGAATGACCTTTGAAATAGATAGTACAGTAAACAAATTTCTCTTGCATATATGGAACCTAGAATGCTGCTGAGTGGAAATTTCCTTTTTTTGTCTTGAATTCTTCTCTGCTAAAATGTAATGTTCCATTTTATTACTGGAACAGAAACAGGGATTTGTGTTGTAAATGAGTGTTGTTCTACCTTTATATGTCTGACCTATAAGATGTTATGCCAAAGGAAGTGAGAATGTTTTGCTATGTATTTGGAGAAGCCAAGAAATTTTAAAGTAATAATTCTTTAATCTGCAGGTTTATATTCTGGTATGGCCTTTGCAGTGTGGAATTCTCTGATTTTTTCTTAAGTTTCTATTTATAGTTCAAATGTTACCTTTGTTTGCAGCTTTCCCCAGTGTTTTATATCATGATGACTGATTAAGACTCTGGCCTTGAATATGTTT
The DNA here is from genome assembly GCA_024605025.1 of Megaceryle maxima. Taxonomy (NCBI): domain Eukaryota; kingdom Metazoa; phylum Chordata; class Aves; order Coraciiformes; family Cerylidae; genus Megaceryle; species Megaceryle maxima. The sequence continues at coordinate 6,823 of JANHGN010003567.1, read as the reverse complement.
TCTTCAGCATAATTTTGAGTTCATGCATATAAAAAAACCTCCTAATACTCTGCTTATATGTTCTGATACTGACTAATGCTTAATTTTTGTCTTTGTAGAAAATGTTCCAGAAGAACTAAGAGAACCATTTTACACAGACCAGTATGACCAGGAGCACATTAAACCACCTGTTGTTAACTTGCTGCTGTCTGCAGAACTCTACTGTCGTGCTGGGAGCCTTATTCTCAAGAGTGATGCTGCAAAACCACTTCTAGGTCATGATGCTGTTATACAAGCCCTGGCACAAAAAGGCCTTTATGTCACTGACCAAGAAAAGTTGGTGACTGAACGAGATCTTCACAAAAAGCCAATTCAGATGGTGAGTGTTGAAAGCATGTTATGTTTCTTCTATTTTTCTGTCTACTTCCAATACCTACATATCTTTAACATGCATCATTATGTTGCCCTAAACCCAACAAGTATTTTTCTCAAGAGTTAAATGTGATTCATTCCATGGAGACTTATGATTATTTTGGTTTGTTTTTTCCGTCTTCTCATAGCTGTGAGTGCAGGTGTATTTCCTCTGTACTAATACTTGAAAACACCTATCATTTTACTTAGTTCAAATGTTAAAATTGTAAATATAGCAGTGACAATATGATCACTTTGATTTCAGTTTTACAGCACTGTCAGTGAATGTGTTGGAAAAGTGGTTTGAAAATAGTTGCCTTTTTTCTTCTCCTTATGGGACTCTTTGGTTAAAAGCTTAAAAAAGAAAAAAAAAAAAAAGGAAAAAACCCCCAACAACAACAACAACAAACAAACAAACAAAAAACCCCAACCAAACCACTTTTGATGACCAGGACAATTCAACCTAACAACATTCAATAGTCACCAGTTATGTATTAAGTCAATGTAAAACACACAGCAATGGTATATTCTTTTGTGGAGACTTTTAATAATATGTCTTTGCTTTATACAACAGCTTATTAAAGCATTAGTTCAGTACATGAGTGATTCTATTACTAAACTCCTCAGTCATGGATTTTCTTCCTTGCTTGGAGCCGAGTTAAAAACCAACCAACCAAAACTCAAAAAACCAAACCCAATTAAAAAAAAGCTACAAATAGTTGTTTTGCAAAATGTCAGTATGATACAATAAGATTCAACTATATTTAAAGTGAAGTATGTCAAGTATTTAAACAATATAAGTATAAAAATAACTTAATGTTTGATACAGAAAATAAGTAAACAAAGTATGAGGCTACAAAGGTTTATCTGACAACTTCCTTTCTAATACAGAATTTAGGCTTGCTTATGAGCAAATTTTATTGTGATATCAATAGAACTACTGTTACTACTGTATTCAAAGGTATTTGACACAATCTGGTATTTTCAGATTATAATACAAAGGACACGGGAAATAAAGTGTCCAATAGAGAGCAGACTTCTATACATTTTCTGTCATCTATGAGATGATTCTAGACTTTATAGTCAGGTTTTCACAGGGTCTTTTTTTTGTTTGAATTTACCCTCTGGAATTGGCTGACTGCTTTATTTTAAGAGCTTTGATACCTTTATGGTCAGTGACCTGTAGCTGCTGTTAGAATGGAGGTGTGTGAAAATGAATATAGGTATGTTTCTATCATCAGCTTATTAGCAACTTGTGTTTACTAGCATGTAAGAGGACTAACAAGTATTTGGCAGAACGTGACTAAAGAGTTTATCTTATTTGATCAGTTGGTATCAAGTGATAAGTTGCAGAGGCTTTATAGGTGTGACATCAAAGCTTCTAATTAGTAATTAATGATTTATTCCATACAGTATTGCCAAGAAGTATTAGGCTTCTTAGTTTGTATAAACATGTTTGGAAGTGGTGATAGTCACTTTACTATGATATAAAGACTAATTTTTACATTAACTTCTGTTTTATTTTTAATTTGAAAATTCTTTTCTGCTCTAGAATGCTTAAGATCTGAAGATAGAAATATTTCAACAATAGTAATAAAACTAGTCAAGACACCTTTTCCTTATGATTAAACTGTGATCAGTGAATACAGATAACTTGACCTTTTTGCCAGTCTTTTTGATCTTGATACCCTTTTTTAAAAGAACTCAGCAAAGAACAAGTGGGATTTTAGTAAAAGAAGCTGTGGATAGCAAATAAGACATGCTGAAGTGATGCAAAACTTGCAGGACGCTTGCAACAAGTCATGGGCGGTTTAGGAGTGTTTATAATGTTTGTAGAAGTCAAAGCATTTAAGAGGTTAAGAAACAAACTGTCTGATGACTGTTCATGTTTTTACAGAACTCAGTTCTGTTCTTGTCTCTGAAGGAGGATAAAGTTGTTGTCTTGTACTTGTGAGCCTATGGTTTTCTCATTTGAGTTTGGTTTGCTGATCTTTAACTCAATTATTAATGTTGCTCGAAACATGTTTCAGTATCAGTTTCATATTTCCTCCTGTGCTTGAGTGGATGCTTTGTGTCTTTTCTTTCCTGTGTTGTTTAGATGTAGTGCAGCAAGTAGCTATTCAAACATCAGTCTCATAACAAGCTGGCATCTCCAGATTCCTACAAGGTCACTTGTCTTCAATCCATTACCAGCATACAGATGAGTGTGCTGATGCTTCTGAGTTAGTTGACAAGCAGCTGGGCAGTGACAATGAGAGGGAGAATTGGAGTGGAAACCCATCTAGCCTGGGCAGAAGGGCAGCCATGTCTAAAACAATTGCTACGAAAGAAATGGCTGTGAAACTGTAAGCTCAATACTAATACTCTGAGACCAAGAGTTTTAATTTTGTCATGCTGTGCTCATGTCCCCATGCAAGTTCCTAGCAGCAATGATACATTTTAATTGGGAAGTCTCAACCTTTTTTCCTTATTATACAATTATCAGAGTTTGCACAGAACTGCGAATCTGTCTATTGTCATATTGACAGTCTTAAAATTATCTCCTTGATGTCTTCCAGTACCTTTTTCTGGTGTTCCATATGTCACAGTTTCTACAAGTCTTACAGAGTAATATGTTTTAGAGCTTGGAATGATTTTACAATTATGTAGAACAGAAAGTTTGCATATGTAATCAACCCATACGTTCCTCTAGTAGACCAGATGGTGTTAAAATTAAGTTCAAAGTGATTTTCAGTAAATTAACAAAAAATACTGTGGTAGTCCTTCTCTTTGCTAGTGAGTCTTCCCCATGATTAGGGGGAAGATTTTGATGTTTGTTAGAGGATATTTATTGTTATCTGCCAAGATGTACTGCATTTCTATGGCTGAAAAGGAGCGAGTTGTAAAATGACACTATGGAAAGAGATTTGAGTATGGGAAGGTTTTTTTTCATCTTACTTGTGCTTTATGATGCCTGTAGCTGCAGTTAACAGACTTGGAACTCCTTCTACTGTATGTTTGTAGTGGTGATGGCTGTGGTGATTGACTGTTGGTTTACTTCATTTGTGATTACTTACTAAAGCAGGCATGTCAAATTTTGGCCTTCCCTGCTTTTACTTAGCTATAACTGAACCTCTTTCTAGGAAGCACTTTACATATTCAGGTCTTCAAAAAAATCGAGGAAAGGGATGTGTTTCTTTATGTACTGGGGTCAGGATAGATGGTAGTTTGCTAGTTAGCCATGATTGACTTGGCTGCATTATCTAATTTAGAAGCTGCAAATTCTTGTGTTTGTGTGTGTATATCTTTATATATATATACATACACTTAACATATGTATATATAAAAATGAGTTTCCTCCAGTGGAATGGAAGTAGGCACTCCAGGAAATCTACAGAGGATCAAAGGCTTCTGTTAAAGCCTCCCTTGTGCAGGGCTAGGGAAGTCCATGTGGAATCTGGCTTGATGAAGTCTTCCTTAAGCTTGGTTTGTTCACGTCTTATTTGTTTCTCTAGTAAAATTAAAATCTAGGTTAATTTTTAGACTTGTAAAAAAATTTGTAATTGAAACTGTGTCTTCCTGAGAGATTGCATCTTGCTATAACACTATGGATCTATTCAGTGATACCTCTGCTTCTGTTCTCCATGTATTGCAAGCTATTAAAAAATAATCAGAGGTAAGTTTACTTAAGTCTCCTTATTTGATGATAATCCTGTTGCCTTTATTTATGATAGGGGAGCAAAAGAATAAAATGCCACATTACTGCTCTCCAGGTTGAAATTCACATGGTCTTAGCTCTGCTGTGTTAAGACTATAAGCAATGCAGAAATCATCTAGAGCTTGGAACTGAAGCAGTGTTGAACCAAGAACCAGAATGTTTTTCCCCTGAAAATTATTTCAGGAGTACCAAAGTACTTGATGCTTAAAAAATTTATGAAGGCAAGCTGCAGAAATAGGAGCAAAACTATTTATTCCAGTTAGCAAGTTCCAGTTACATTAAAAAAACACCCCAAAAACACAAACACCCCCCCCCCAAAAAAACCCCAACCAAAAAAAAAACCCAACCAAATAAAAAATAACACAAAAAAACTCCACAAACCAAAAAAAACCCACACCAGAACTGTCTTAGGCTGTCACTTCCATATGGAAATCATACATGGTATTTTGACAGGCTGTAGAAATCAGAAATAGCTTAAGACTTCAGCATGGCTCTGATAATTATACAATAATTTTGTTTTAATGCTTCCAGATCACTGCATAGAATACAGATCTAATAGGTAGATTACTGTTCAAGTCAAGATTAACTTTTATATTACCCTGTTGATTTATTTTTTTAATTTTAATATTTACACAAGAGGAAGGCAATTTGGTCTTTATAGACCTCTCTTATAGAACAAACTAGAACAGATTTTTGGACAAGTTTCTGCATTATGCCAATATTTTTTTTATTAGATGAATAAAATATTGCACAAGCCCAATACTCTTAGGAGAATTCTGTATTTAATCAGACTGGTCATTTTGTGTTCATGTGCTGGTGATCTCTTTCTCTTTTCCTGTAAGTGGAGGGAAGAATAAATAGATTCAGTGAGGAATTGAGATGCTCTCCTTTCCTCAAGTGCCTGCAATGCACTTCTGTCACATGGAGAAAGGCATAAAGAATCAGCATCTTGGTTCTCTGCTACCTGATAATCTGCATGGAAACTGTAGTTACATAATTGCACAAGTTGCAGACTTCTGTACTGCTCAGTGTCTGTCCTTAATATGGCAGGGCCAAAACCAAGTTTCAAGCTTGAGTAGTAATAATGTCCACTCTTTTAATACCTGTTTAAAAACTGTGTGTCAGCAAGTATACAGAGACAATAATGTTACAGACTATTATGAGATTTGCTCAAAATAAAAATATTTAGTTTCCTGCCCTTGTTGTATAATGGTAGAGCATTTTCATCTCACTTACAAATGAGTTACTATCTTGCAAGGTTCTGAACAAAAAAGAAAAAAGGGGTGGGGGGGTGGCCACATATTTAGATATTTAATTCTTAAATAAAATTTAGCAACTAGAAATAGGTTAGTGAATACTCGATATATAAATACTATCTCCTTACTTTGAAGTATTTCTTTCTAGCATCTTCTCAAAATAGGAAAATATGAAAAACAAGCTAAGCATAACACAATCAAAAAATGTAACTTCTGTTACAATTTGAACTCTAATTTGGAAAAATACTGTTGCAGAAAAGCATCAAACAGCTTAGCAGCCACCTTAAACTTAAAACCATGTATAATTATTTTTGAAATGCACTGTCATTAATCAAGAAATGCTTAAATCTTCCATACAATTCCACAATTGTCAGACAAAATGTGAAGGGAATGAGAGGCTCACAATATCTCAGCAATAAGTCCATAATAGCTGGTAAGATTAAAAATTACGACCTACCTAACTCTGAGATGTAACTGGTTTGTATGGGGTTTTTTTATATAAAAAGTCACGTGTTGTCATCCAAATTGTTTATCCATTTAATTGCAAATTACCTTCTTCCTTGAAGATGTCCTCTGTGAGGAAGTCTGGCAACAATTCTTTCTGTAACAGCTTGTGAATCTGGAGTATAATTGGGTGTGCCTGTATTAGCTTTTTACTAGTGATTAGAAATGCATATTTTAGACAAATCTTCGTGTTTCTCCCAGTTACTTCTCATTTGTGCTTTGGTGTCATCCTGGGGAACATGAACTCAATTTCTTTCAACAGCTAAACTCAGAGATAGGCTGTAGGATTGCACCTATTGTAGCCCCCTTGCCAAAGAGTACTCATTTCACAGGCCTAGAGTAGAGCTGATTGAAGTGAATCCCCTTAGAAGGGAGTAGAGGTGATTACTGGGACCTTTGCACCAGTTTTGCTTTTCTGTTGTGCAGCAGTAATTAAGTTAGTCATAGTCAGTGAAACATCTGTGGAAGAAAGGGGATTGATAGTGCTGATTTTTCACCCATAGCCAGAATCTGAATCTCATTTTGGATAAGGTGGCAGACAATAACTGGTTAACTTCTGCTGCAATCTGGATTTTTAGTCTCACTGACAGACTGCATTCATCTGAAATGACAATCCCCCTCATCAGCAGAGTATTTCTCCTTGCTGAAGGACTCCAGCAGCAAACCCAGTTATCTTGCAGCTACATGCTGTAGCCTCTGCATTTGTATGTTGCAGAATTTCTTTAACTCTGTAAAGCAACAAAAAATGTACTAAACACTTTGTAGATTGAAGAAAAAAGATGTGGCTTCTGCCCTGAAGATTGGTGGTTTGATGGTTTTTTTGGGTTTGGGTTTTTGGTTGTGTTTTTGTGTTTGTTTGTTTTTTTTTTTGTTTGGTTTTTTTTGTTTGTTTGTTTGTTTTTTTTGTTTGGTTTGGTTTTTTTGTTTGTTGGGTTGTTTTTTTTTTTGGTGTTTGTTTTGTGTTGTGGGGTTTTTT
>JANHGN010003566.1:0-11115 GCA_024605025.1 Megaceryle maxima | reverse complement strand
CTATAGCATTTAGGATCATCCGATAAGCTGTCATTTTGATTGGGTGGGGGGCATAATTTTAATTATGAAATGTTAATGGGTCAAAGTTATTTGTTTTTTCATTCATAAAAAATGTTTCCCTCCAGCAGCATTATGGATGGCATACTGACATTCCTTCATAAAACACTCTCAAACTGATTATTTTTTATAATTACTGGGAAAATAATGAGATACAAGTTGCTACACACTGAAAAGGGAAGCAAGAAAATATCATCTTGATGACTTTCTTTTCTAATGAGAGAAATCCAGCTCCCTATGTCCCTTCTGACATCAGCTGTAAGTTTATGGCAGTAAAAGAAGGGAGTCTCTGAAATCAGCTGGTCAGATTTTTTGGTAGCTGTGTGGCAGCATGAGGAGTAAACTGATTTCAGTCTGGAACTTCTTTCTTTAAGTACTAAAGTTTCTAGGGGCAAGTGAATTAACTGCATCTTTTAGGGGAGGAGAGGAAAGAAATGTCATAGTACTGCTGGATTCTCTCCCGGGATGTTAAAAATCCAAACAAATGCATACTCAGTTTTCCAGCAGCTCTTGATCTTGAAAAACTAGAACAGTATGTCTGATTTCTTAGCTGCTGTCCTGGCAGCCTGTGCTTCGCTGGATGACTAGACTACACAATCCATTGATACTTGGCTGACTCTTAAGTTACTTAATTCTTCATTAATAAGGTACAGTGCCTTCTTTCATACTGAGGCTTCATATTAAGCCATGACCTCTTTAAAAATCTGTGACTTTCATGTAACAAGATCAGAATAACAACTTAATTCCTTTGGGTCTATGGCCAAACTCCTGCAGACTTCACTGGGACCATGTTTTAGCCCACTTTATCCTGAGAAGGCCATCTGTATGATCTGATATTAAAGAAACATTGATGAAAAGGTGTTTTGATGCACCTTTCAAATCTTGCAGTTATTAGAATTTAGAAAGCATATACCCAAAGGTTTACTGAAAGTTAAATATTTTCACACAAAGAAAAAACCAAAAAATCTGTATTCTTCTAGAACACAGTATTTCTACTTCTAAAAATTTAAAAGAAAATGGAACAAATTAATTGAAAATTGGATATATATTCCCAATTAAGAAACTTTTTCTGGACTAACATACTGCTTGAATTAGGCGCTCTCTGTAAAAAAGAAACAAAGGAAAATTGTGACATTTATTTTCAGAGTAGGCAGTTACTGATTCTGTCTTAAGATATAATTAGGCTGACAGCTGAAAGCCTCATATATTGTAGTCTAAGTGCATTACCTTTTATACAAAAAATGAAAAGTTCTAGCTGTAATGTTTTGGGTTTTGTTTCTTATGTATATGTTCCAATATCAACTTTTTCAGGAGTTTGACTCTGAAATGAGGAAAATAATATGCAAGACACTTCGATTTGTTTCACATTATTACGGAGCATCATTAGTGGTGTGTATACTCACTTTCTAACTAAGGATAGAAAAGATGAGCAATATTTGTGTTACAAAACAATCTTAACAAAATAGAAATGTAAAACTCCTAGAGAAAATGGGCTTTAATTGGTTTTACAGTAGCTTTCTTCATGAGCTAATATGTCAAAACAAGTTACAGATGTTGGCAGGGGATGGATGGACGCATGCATGGATGGATGGATATACCTTATGAACAAACAAATTACATAACTCCTGGTATCAGTAAAAATGAAATAAAAAGTTATGTTAGATAACTCAGTTTCTGTATTGAGTTTGCTGCATGTCTGGGATCTAGCTGTAGATAGAATTAGAGAACTGGCCTTTTTGGTAGAAGCATCTAGTGATCTGAGTCCGTTAGATTAAAAAACTTAGACCCAGGGGCTCGTCTTCACATCAGTTTAAGCATACCAGATTATCACAATTCAACACAAGTGTTGAATAAATGCAGGGATTTTTTTTTACAGTAAGGAGTAGGAACTGCCAACACTGAGGACAAATGAAGTATTTATGTGGATATATAAATTGATTTTAAGTTTGGCAGATCATCTGAGTAAAGGCAGAAACATGGATGCTCAGATTCACAATCCAGAAGAAGCTCCCTCTTGGGCAGAGGATGTTTCTAATTGTATCAACCATCATTTATGTAATAAATATTATTTAATAGTGGCTTATTTTGATTACCAAAAAAATTATGTTTGCTTTAAGTCGTCATAATCACAGCATGTCCTTTTGCACCCATCTAAAATTGCATAGCTTTTGTACTTTTACATGTGAATTCATCTTTTGTTCATTGCAAAGACAATTGTCCTTATTTATTTATTTATTTAGGAAGTATTTAAGCATTATTGTAATTAAAAATTAAAAACTAGGAGCCTAAAACTCTTAGGCAGTTAACTCTTGATTGTCATTGAAATGAGCAGGAGAAAATTTCCGTCAATAGTGATCTGACTTATTTCTCTGAATCGGTTAGGATACAAAAGCCCTTAGACAGGAATAAGCATTCTGTTTGAGAAGATATTCTGGGAGCAGCTCTCTGATAAATCTGTATCAGTTCTGCCACTATCAGGCTGCTTTTATGATGTGTGAACAATTTAATTGCTATTCATTTCTCTTCTAAATTTTGTAATATTCTGAGTAATTTTTAATGTAGTTTAAAATCTTAACTCATTTGTTTTGTGCAAAAGATTTGTGTGTCTTAATATGCACACTTCAAGTTTTGAATCCATATTTTAAAATTTATTCTTTAGCCTTCATGATATTTTTCAATTAATCTTTCCTGATCTATGTATGTATTCAATACCAAATACATTCATGTTTTGTAACAGGTGGATGAGATTTTTATTCTAGTAAATTCAGCGAACATGTACCGAATTTATTGAGGTCAGGAATTAGCCAGGCTCTATCTGAAATCCTCTATGTAGATGACATAACTTCATATTTCTGTGATGCAAGATCATAATGTATATTTTGTTTTCTGATTCATTTAGTTTACCAGTAAATCTGAGGGTCTGCTGCTGAAAGCTCGTATTCTTATTAATCACTTGGCATTTGGCTATGATAAAAGGTAACATAATTATCATCCAACTCTTAAACTTCTAGAGTCTAAAAATACTTAAATAAAAATATTTTAATTACCAAAACACTTTTTTCCTTAAATATGATTACTGCAAGATTCTTGTTCATGGACTTTGACTCCTATGTCTCAGCTGCCTATTTCTGCACAGGACAGTGATAACTCCTTATTTTTGATCCCAAAACTGATCGGTTAGAAACATGATCACCCCTAGAATTGAATGCACTTTTTATGTGCACTTATTCACGTGGAAAGTACAGCAAAAGTCTGGTCTTTGCTAGAATAATGTCATTTTTCATGGATTGTTACATGGTCACTCAGTATGTTTTTTTTTTTTTTTTCCGTTTAGCAAGTCTGTATCAGTGGATCACAGCAAACCTCTATTCATACCAGCAGGCCTGGATTCACTGAGCCAAATAGGTTAGGACATTTCCTGTTTATGTTTGTTGCTTAACTGTTTTTGGAAATGAGAAAAAAAAATCCAAGCAACTAAAAAATAAAGTTTAACCATGGCACATCAGCATCAATTTTAACAGATTATTGAAAGAAATGGCTGCAAAGTTTAAAATTATGATTCAGCATTTATATTACTGAGAATTACTTGTGCAGGTATGTTAAGTAGTTTAATAAAGTATCTGGACTACTTCAAATAGTGAAGTACCAACAAGCTTAGATCTGAAAGAAAATCTGATACATGGTACCACTCAGACCATTTCATGGCAGAAGATCAGTGGTTTTTGAAATTTGTTGCAGCTTGTCACTGTAGAATAAAATATTCATTAGATGGATCAAAATTATTTGATAATTTATGTTATTATGACTTGTAAATATACTTGTGGGATAGAGTATACTTGTATCACTTTGTGCTGTAACCCTTAGGACCACCACCTGCCTCTGATGGCGATATTGGAAAGCTGCGTGTGAACACACCTTTGGAACTGTGGAAAAAAGTATTTGAGAAAACATTTCCTCCCAAGGTGGGTCTTTACATGTCTGCTGCACAGCTGCTTTTCTCATACAGTAGTAGTAATATCACTACTAATTTTTGTCTTTCAAGTCCAGTGACTGAAATTTCAGTCTCACTTTGCAGTTCTGTTTTTTCCAACCTCTTTAATTCATACATTTTTAAAAGATACGGATGTGTATGTAGTGTTGTGCTTTGATTATTAGCTTCTACAGCTTCAATCACCTTCCCACATGTAGTAATAATAAAAGTATTGATGTAACCCTCTGTTTTTTCCAGAGTTATACCATTGCCTTTCATTATTTTGAGAGACAAGCTATACTCAACGTTTTTTGAATTTTATAAAGTGACATATCCCCTAATACCTAAACCAAATGACAGTGATGTTCCAAGAGGAGAGCTCTTCCTGGCTCTAGCAAGCTGCTGATTCTTGTTCTCCTAGGGCAGGAGGCTTTGAATGAGGCGAGTGTGTTAGAGCTCTTTGCCAAACTCTGTCATTTTGCTATGAGAAGTGTTTGGATATGCAAGGTAATTAGAATCCTTTGGCACCTATGTAGTGGTAAATCTTCTACGTATTTCAGAAGTTTCCAGTCCCAAGAGGCAAATGCCAAAATCCGTATTTTCAATTAAAGTAACTGCTGCTGTTAGGAAATCAAAGTTATTTTATTTTTGACATAAGCAAATACAGGCTGCTGCTTCTTTCTCCTTGTGTACTATACAAAGAACTGTGTATCATTTCTTTATCTCTGCCTGTTTCCTGCTGTATGGCTTACCTGGGCAGGCAAGGAAATCAGTGCTATGACAGTTTACCTCAAATTATGGTGCACAAACTTGGTATTTCTAGTTTTCAGTCTATGTATCTCCATTCTTGGTGAACAGGAGTCTGAATTCACTCTTTCCCACTCACTGGACTGCTATATATCAAAGCCTACAAATTATTTCTGCTGGTTTGTGACCAGAATAAGTAATCACTAAGATGCTGTTCTCAGTACAGTATGACCCAACACGATAAAGACTAAGCTTTCCTTTTCAGAAGCTATACAGAACTATTACTTTTCATGTTATTTTTCCTCATAGCCTTTTAAAACATAATAAACAAACATCCCTCCCCAATAACTCCAGAAGTCCCCCAGAAACAGCTGGAGAAACAAATACATTTTTCACCTTGCAAGGTCTATTAGTGTTCTAAGGTATCAGTTTAATCAAAGAAGATCTAAACATTTGCCATGTAGATTCCAAGTCTTCTGGTTTGGTTCCAAAATATAGTTTATTGTAAACGTTTTTTTGCCACTGCCTCATCTAGTAATAAGTATAATTCTGCTTAATTTTATTCCATCATTTGTATGATTGCCTTCTTGCTACTTTTCATTTGTTATGAGTAAGGAGAAATGTGCAGGACCACATTTAAAAGAAAAAAAAAAAATCTTATTTGATAGTGTTTCTTTCTATTAGTGTATTTGCCTCTATGAAATTGAAGTTCTGTCAGGCTTAGTAAATGAAAATTCAGGTATTTGGCAAAAAAGACAGTCATTAATTTCTTGGATACTGAAGTAATGTTTCTGGTAACTGTAACTGAATTCTAGTCTTAAGTATTAAATGCTGTATCAAGAGCAAACTTAACTGTGCCCAACTGTCATAGGCCAGAAAGGATATTTTCATTTTGAGGAGAGAATAATAAGCAACTAGCAAGCAAGAATATTTTCTTCCCTTTAAGATATAACTGGGCTATGACTTTCTTATTGTTTTACCTTTCTATGTTTTTTTTCTTGTATGATCTGTGTCCTATAGCACAAAATTTTTCTATCAATGCCAGATTGTATTATGTTTGTATTAAAAAGAAATACTTCCCTTAGATCTGCAGCATGGCATTTTCTTGTTAAAAGAATAGAATATAAGTTGTTTCTGTCATTTGTTTTTTTTGTCACTTCTTTCAGAGTTTCTGTGATCTACAAGATACCAAGGACCCTGCACAGGATTTACAATACGCTGAGTATGAAGTCGATGTCATGAGAGCTCAGAAAAACCAGGTGTGTGATAGTTTTCCAATTGCTTTTTACAACCAGGCATTCCAGAACCACCAGCACTGCAGAATTGTGGAATATACTTGTAGTCCCATTTTTGCATTTAAATAGCTTCAACTTTTTGGTTTTAGCCTAGTAGTTGGTTGTGTGGTTTTCTTCCATTGGTAGACATTAAGCCAGCAGAGGTTTGTTACATTTCAGACCTTTGTTACATCTCAAAGTTTTGGTTCTGTAGTTCCTTTAGACGTGAATAATTTTCTCTCTAACTCTCTTCCAGAATTATTTCACTAAAAGAATATTGAAGCAAAGCTGTGAAGCTTTCTTGGCAGGAATTTCTTTATTTCTGCACGCTCATTTAGGTATTTGTGTGTTGACTAGCAGAAAGTCTTAAGAAGTGGTATAAAGGTTTGGGGTGGGGGTTGTTTACCTTTTTGTCTTTTTCCTTCAAAACTTTTTATCTAAACTGGAAAGGTACTGAGATGATAACATTTCTGACTCAAGTTTGCAAGCTATGTACATTTTATGTTGACAGAATGATCTCATGTAGTGATATTTGGCTTAACCCCTGAATTCCAGGAAAGACCCTTAGTGGGGAAGGAGTCTTTTATTTTTTCTTTTACATTTTTGAAGTCTTTCTGCATTTCCTGCATTTGTGGTGAATGAATTTTATAGAAAAATTCTGTTGAAAATAGATGAAGGTTAGAACATTGTAAGACAATGTTATATATATCAGTATATAACATCCTGTGAGTAGAAATACTGTATATAGTCTTCATTGATATCATAGGTATGTGTCTGTTAAAATCAATCCAAGACTTACGTATTTTTCTTTGTTTGGAAGAAGTATCACAGGATGACTCTGGAAATGCTCCGTTCCATCTAGATTAATTTGTTACACACACACAAAAAATCTTTGCTGTAACGATTAAGAAACATTTCCCTCTATTCTGACAGCTTAGAATTGGGCTATTTGTACACCGTTTAGCTTCTTTGTGGACCAAGTTGTTGTGGTTAAAGGAGGTTTTCCTAACAGTGCTTTAAGATTTAAGATGCTTTTACAGGCCTCCGCCCTTAAGATGAAAGGCAGTTTTACTGAATTGCACTGCAGTTTATCTCAACTAACCCTTAACTACCATGGCATACTTCATCTTTTTGCATGCTTGTAAAAGAGAGCCAAAGGATTACATTGTTACTCCCATCATGTGTTTGTAGAGGTAAATTAGAATGCATAAGGCAGTAAACCCATAGTTACCTGATCCAAAGAAATACATTAATACTGTAAAAGAATAAAGCAATTTCAAGAATCCCCTGCAGTCTTTGAACTTGCACATTACCTGTAATATCCCGTTAATGTGTAGGCATCGGTTCTGAATTTCTCTTACATCAAGAGCAGTTGTAGAAATCATTACAATTTGTAAAACACATTGCTTTTGGAAGTTATAATGTAATCTCATACTCGGTATATCTGTATATCTCAAAATAACTGTGTGGTGTACTAGGTTTGTTATTTTTAGACAACACATGTCTTGCAAAAGAAGATACTGGTATGCATTGATTAAATCATACAGGAAATGATTAATTTTCTGTCTTTAAACAAAAGAGACAAGCTTTTAGAATCTTAATCTGTTCAAGGGCATTGCAAACCACTGTAGCTTCTTTTAGTTGGACTACCAGAAGTAATTTGAGCATTAAAGAGAAAATTACTTTTGTTATCTGCAGCTATTTCCTAAACTTCTCTATGGTGAAGTTTAATTTTTACAAGATTATTTGCGCATTATTAAAATGTTTTATACTCCAAGAATTTCATTCAATTTGCAATGCACCAAGATAGCACTATACATCTAAAAGAAAAGAACTCTGTAGCTGCAGTGATTCTTGAAGTGTCTTTGCATTTCTCAGTTATATGAAAAGTGGCACAAAAATCCTATTTTTAAAGCAACGTTTTAAATGCATCAAAAGTCTGACATTCTTTATAGAGTCTCATGTTATCTAATGTGTAGGAGGAACAGAATATTAAGATGTTTAATATGCAACATGTTGCTAATGAAATCATGGGACATTATGCAAAATTAAAGTTTCCTATGACATCAGTGTATATTTTAAAATCATTGAAGTGCATGCTACCGATTTTTCTCGGTTACTTTCAGCTAATTAACATGCCACTTTGGACTCTTAAGTGTTAACCAGTTTGCTTGTTTATCTCAAGGATAAGTTTTAAAGAAAAATAAACAAAAATCTACAGAAGCTACAGAAACAAAACGTAGCTCCTGTCACTGAGTCTGAAAGAGGGACTCGCATACCTGACTCAGTCTTGGTTAGGACTGCTCACTAATACTGTAATAGATTTATAGATAACTGTGGCAATCAAAAGTTTAATTAAATCAACTCTAACTTTGTAATCTTGGTTGAGGAGTTAGTCTGCAGCTAGGGTTTGTATGCTCTAGCAGAGTAAATGGTTACGTTCTCAAGTATAAAAGTAGAAAATTAAAAAAATATAGAATCAAGAAAGTACTTGGCTCACTCCCATATATTTGCTGTCAGTTAGTGTTTATCTGAGATGCTTTTTGGCTGATGTTTAGTCCAGCTCATCAGCATTCTGCCACAAGTGTTTTCTTCTAGATCAGATTATTTTGTCTCCTTAATATTTTCAGAGTTAACTATGAGATGTACCACTCAGTTTCTAGGCCTTTTGACTCTGAAAAACTGAGGCTTTTCCTCGTGTGGCTCTTTTCCTCACTGTACCTTTGTTCAACATGGAGCACATCTCTTTTTCTCAACTCTCTTTTCAGAATTCTTTTTCTAGTTCTTACCCCACAGAAATACAACTTGCTGGTTGGAATTACTGGATTTTGTGGTCTTTGCAGGGCTTTTGTAACCAAAGAAAAACATTAATTTTGCATATTTATTAGTTTACAAAGTGTAGAAGTGTAGCTTGCTGTTAGTTCTTCATACAGTCCACGAAAACATAGTATGGCAAACTTGTCATCCATTTCTGTCCATTCTCTGCTAGGTTTTTGGCTTTCGATGCTTTAAGGTCACCTTAATTTCATTTTAGGTACATAGTAACCTGAATAAGAGTGAGATCTTTTAAAATAAGACTGTTGATTACAGCAGCACATATACAACATGCATCAATGAGCACCTACGAGTGCATGAAAGTCTTGTTCCTTGGTTCCTTCTAAATGTTTGTGACAGCAAGGTGGAATATAGGGGTGTTTGCTCTGTTTCCTTTAGAAATGCTCTCTACTGCAATTAAGTACCCCAAGATGTCTTTTCAAAGATTTCTCTCTGTTTCAGGTCTTAGCTTGCCTGTTATGCCTTGTACTGCTAGTACTCAAAATAGATTCTTAGGCCTTTTTCATCTAGACATTTATTTGACTGCAGCTTCATTCATTGAAGCAAATGATAAAGCTGATCTTGAGCTCAAAGAATTGGATAGCTCCCAGTGACATACTTGAGAAGTCAGTGTCGTGCAGTGCCAAAGGTCACGCTGACTTGTCCTCCTTACACAGAGGTATTACTTTTAGGGGTTGGTGCCCACTTTTGCAGAAGCCAAATGCCATATAGTATACTGGAAAAAAAACCCCCAAAAGTAGTTTCCTGGTGCCATTTGGTGTCAGCTAACAAGAAGTAATGGAAGCAGATCTCAAGGACCAGGGCTGTAACTGCTCATTTAACAAGTCAAAGAGAAGGGAGATTCTACAACATCTCCCAAGGAAGCATAGTCCTATTTCCCCTAAAATTGGAGTGACCTAACTAACCATGTAATTCACAACTAAAAATCATTTTGGTGCCAGATCTGCAGCCATCTGTTTGAGAGGGGGATGATGCTGGCCAATGGCATACTTCACTGACGCGACCATGTTGCAGAACTTCAGGAGAAAATTTCATTCTCATCCAACAAAACAGAAGATGCCATGTTGTGCAATGAACCTCCTTGGTCAGACCACTGTCACTGGACAGAGAAGTATGATGGGGACCTTAACGTGGGTTAACAGAGCAGTAGCATCTTTCATTTTCTCTGGAGAAGAGTAGGTGCATCTTCAGATTGTGAAGAAAAAATTACTGAGGATGTTTACTCAGCTGCCAAGAATAAGCTTTTTCGTTTTCACATGAAAACAAATCTCTTGTATCCATTTGGACATGCTTTGTCTGTTTGTTTGTTTTAATCAACTTAAAGAGCATTATTAGAGTACTGTTATTAAATTTCCTATTAAAGTTCATGTGCTTAAGATTTTTAATCCTCATTTCCATACTTGGTTATTTTTGCTATGTTTCAGATTGAGGGCAGTTTCTGTAAGAAACTGCATGAAAAAGAAAGTTGAAGTCGTATCAGTCCCTCAGAACTGAGGAAACAGAACAATTAAGGCTTTTCCTACAATCTTAATTTTTCCTCCTTGTTTGTAGACATTATAGTATTGTCTTTAATTACATGATCATATACTATTTTGCTGATGTCTCAATTCAATTGTTCAGTATTTCTTTTCATCATCCTTATTCTTTGTGTACCTTATTTCTCAACCTGCCATTCAGACACTTCAATGAACACAAAAGTATTAATTTTTTTTGAGAATATGTGGTAATGTTATCTTATCTGAGTGCCTCATAAACATCAGTTAAGTCTTTCTTCCCAGTCCCTTTATGAGATTAGGTGTGATCTTCTCCATTTGACAGATGATGAATTTATAGAAACATAGAAGTACAGAAGCATTAAGGTTAAAAAAAAATATAAAATTAAATCCACTTTATGCTAGCGTTGAGACATCTAGGACAAGTTGCTAGCACTAATAATATTTAAAGCGCTCAGAGCACACTGAAAGCCTATTTAAATTGTTGTTAATTCTTTGTAAATTTGATCTGTGCCCCCTACACTTGGTACCCAGAAAACAAAGGAAGGATGATGTCAGTACGAACATTTTGGCATACTTTGAGATACAATCTTTCATACGATCTTCTTTCAGTTTGAAGAGGGGATCTCTTAGCTGATTACATACTTATGGTGTATATATATGTGGATAGATGATGGTAGTACAGTGGATGTGGTTTATCTGGATTCCAGTAAAGCATCTGACACCGTCTACCACAGCA
>JANHGN010003565.1:0-27845 GCA_024605025.1 Megaceryle maxima | reverse complement strand
TAAATGTGGACTCAGGTCTTAGATTCCTAATAGAAATGTATAGTCTTTCCCTAATTCTGATCAGATATCTGTTTTCTCACGTTTAAAAAAAAAAAAAAAAAAAAAAAAAAAAAAGGGAAAAAGAAAAAGAATAACAGAGGTACAATTCATAAAACCTTAACTATATCCTACATAGAGATAACTATATCTTCTCAAAAAAGATGCAACGGTCATCTACCTTCTGAAATCCCAAGGAAATTATCTTTTAGATGGCTTCACCCAATATTTTACTAACTGCTAAAAAGATTTTTTTGTATCCCAAAATTATTTGGACCTACAAATATTTTCGTCTTAAACAAAACTCTGTGCTTCCTTTATGCTTAGTGGAGTAAAGTGTATGCTCCAAGGGCACATTAATATGAAACATTTTAATCATTAGCCTTAGAAAGTAACACATCTTTGATTAAACCTGTCTATTTTTCTCCTGGAACTAGAATTCTAGCTCAGGATTTAGCAGCTATATTATAAATATCTAAAGTTAGGGGGCATAAATTCCAAAACAATCTCAATTTTAGGACAATCAACATTGGAAATAAATAAAATGTTAATGGTGGATTACAAATAAAGTAATAATTATTAACAAAATCACTAAACTTTCTTTTGTTATTAATATGTACATAAAAGATGTGTCACAATGATGTTTCTTTTAAAAAGATAATTTTCTTAAAGGCAAGTAACTGATGGTCTATTCCTATCCTGCACTTACATAAAATTTAGTCTTTGCTGTGAGTATAGACACTGACTGCTCTCCCTGAAGCCCTCCTGTAACTCCATTGTCTCAAGCAGCGTTCAATGATACCTAGAGGTCTGTTGTTGCTTTATGTCTATTCCATGGACAACATGGCTTCTGATGTTTAAGTTGTACCTGGAAGTGATTACTTTCTTTTTCAGAAAATGTTTTGGAATCCCTGTTTTCTCACCATGTAGTTTGTAGAAATTAAGTCTATTTTATTTTTCTTTGTTTCTGTGCCCTCAAATTTGTGCCCACAGAGAATTAGATAAAGTGTGGATCAGTGACATCAGACCTTTAACCAGCCTTGGCTTAATTCACTCACTCCCTCACATAGGAAAAATTGACATGAAATAATGTTATACTACTTTCCATAGTCTTCTGTGAGTTCATAGCATAAGAGTTCTCAGGGGTAATAATCCTGCCAGTTTAGGTTCCCTTAATGCTGCTTACATGGGGTAAATTGAACTTCACTCACTGGAGTACTCTGCCAAGAACATCTAACCTTCTATAAGAGGTCCACAAAAGCCAGCATGGAAGAACTGGGATCAAGCTATTAAAAGTTCATACAAAATAGACTTTGAAATTTTTAAGTTGCATTTATCAAGAGAGACATTCTGGTTTACATACTTTCTTAGGATACATAAAATAAAATAATAATAATAAAGAAAAATAGCTCTATCTTTAGCTGTTACGGAGACTGAACTTCAGTTTTCCTCAGGGCTGCTGATAGGCTGGCAAGGGCAAGTGGCAATACCAGTGTTCTTCTTTCCCTGAATCCCATCTTAGAAAGTAATAGAAAAATAAAAAAATCTGAAATTCCTTATTTAATAGTGAGTAGTAAGTGTTCATTCATCAGCCTTGGTCCTATGATAATTAATTATAGCAGTAGTGTTTTAACAATACAGTAAGAAGAAAAACCTCTCAATTGTTTGTGAAGTTGAATAATTTCAGCACTACCTTTCACTACTATTTTTTCTTCCTATTTGATGTTTTCAGTTCAGGTGAATTCACCCTTCCATATGGCTGGTGCCAGGTGTCATTCACCTAATTAACTGCACTTCTATACCTTTTATCTTGAGCAGGATATTACTCTGTAAGCAGAGAGAGAATAAATTGTGAGTCTTTTGACAGAGATAACAGAGAAGAGATCTTAGACTTCATTCACTACCCTTCAGTGCAAGGACTTCACAGGATGACTCACTAAATATTTGTGGGATTAAAAGTGAAGTAAAACTCTTTGACAGTCTTCAGCTCAGAAGTATAAAAGGTACAGGTACTCTAGTACATGTACTCAGCTGCACTGAGTTTTCTGTCTAACATTGTACTCCAGCTGAACAACTTTTCCAATTAGATGATATTCAACCAAGTGCTGCAGTAAGATATTTGATCCATTTTGTCTATGTGTACATGTGCAATTTTTTATATTGGCAAAAACTGTAAAGTACTGAAGTAGGAAAAAGACAGGTAGAGAAAAAAAAGGAAAAAAAGCATTTAATTTTCCCTATTGCTGAAAGCAGACAGAGTAAAATCACAAAAGGAGGAAACTACAATGCAGAAAAAAGAGACCACAGAAGGCTTATTAATATAGAGGATGTAAGGCAAAATAAGTCAACATCAAAATATAAAAAACAAGCAAAATTACAAAGAAACAGGACCCCCCCAAAAAAACCCAAGAAAACCAACCAACAAAACCAAACAAAACAGTAATTAAAAAAAAAAAAAACATAAAAGAACAATAACAACAACAAAGCAAATAACCCCCCCAAAAAAACAAAAGAAACCACTCAAAACAAACCTCAGAGAAGTCCTGAAGTGAACATAGGAGAAAATAGCTGAAGAAGAAATAATTTTTTAAAATTTGATTCAGATCAATACAGGCAGAAGTGCTTGAAAATCCACTCATTTAGAACTGTCTCCTCTGGCACAGGTGCAAAGGAACATTGTGTTCCAGAAATGACCCTTTAACAGGGATCCAAAGAGACAATCCTGTGTAACGTAGGGAGCGGGAGAGCTGAAATATGAATCAGAGGACTGCTCTTTTTGTCCTGTCCCTGTGCTGCAGCCAGATGTGCTGAAAGTAAGAAATACATGTTTCTCTACAGACATTTAGTTGCTATTCTTTGTAAGCACAAACACTCTTCTCCAAGAAAAAGTCAGAGAAAATTAAAAAGTAGAAGAAAAAAAAAGTTGGTTTTCCTGAATCTCAACAATTTCCATTCTGTAGCCAAGAGTGTCCAAGATTGGAAAGTGTAGAAAAGCACATTACATCCAGTTCATTATATTTTTTTAAATTATTTATTTTTATTTTTTAAATACTGCTTACCCATATTGTCCTTTCAAAATTATAACTTGCATAATTCAGGGAAACCTTACCCATTTATGGTATCACTGTCCTCAATTTCACCATTCCTTATGATACACACCTTTTTTCTTAACAGCCACAGTGGATCTTTAAGAAATCAACATTCATCTCATTTTCAGTTACTACTCTTCTAAACTCCCTTTGAAAGGAACTAGTAGGAAATTTATTCTGGAAATCAAATCTGTCTCCAGATTTCTCATGTACTTCCAGGAATACTTTCTGGCAGCAACCCTTATCCTAGCCTGCTGAATTTGTGTTGGACAAAGGGGAAAAACAAGAAACTATCTCTTCAGGCTGTGTCTTAATATTATGCATAATTCTAGGATGCTTCTGAGATTTTGCCAGCTCTTCTTAGTTATATGAGAACTTTTAACAGACCTTGCTCCTCAGTTACAATTGTTCCAAAGAATAAGCCTATCTGAAATCCTGCACAGCCTTACTCTAGCACTAATCTAATTTGTCTTTCTAGGAGCCCAAACACTTGACAGAAGAAATTCTTTCTTCATCAGAAGACCAGCCTGATTCTTCAGCAAGTATATAACTCATGGCTACAGGTGTTGCTTGGACTAGAGGGAAGAACCCACGTACTATCTTTCAAAACATAGTAGCTCCTGGTAGTCTTTGACACCAAGTTGGCATGAGACAGATTCTATATGTACCCTCATTTTAGCTTATAGTATTTCTAGAATCAACCATAAATGTTACTTTTCATTCACTACTTTCCTAAAACTTAAACCTATTTCAACATTGTCTCTACTCTTCAGGACAGTTAAGTAAATCCAAAAATTGCTAAAACTAAATAATTCATTACAGTCAATAATAATTCTTATTTTAGGTCTCTGTAACTTGGAGGCTAAAGAACAAAAGAACTTCAAATCTTGCTTTCATCAACCTAAACCATAGTGCTAACGCTGTGTTAAGAATATGTGAATCATTCTATATTTGTGTCATCAGAATTATTCTTCTTTATCTAGCACTTAATATGACCTATGAATGAATTCACATACTTAGTCCATCTGGTTAATTATACCTATTTCTGGTGTAATATCTGCAACAAAAAACCTAGCCAAGCAAAAGCCCAGCAGTTCTAGGTTGACCTTAAGGTATTAGGTTACTGAAGAAGCTCATTATTGAAGAAAGTGCATTTAAACAGTTGTATTTTTAGGATCTATTAGTAATCTAAATCTTAATCTCTTCCCAATCCTAAATTTAAATGTAGTTGAGAATAACACATTGATTTTGATTTTGCATTCTTAAACAATAAAAAAATATTTCCCTATGATATTTTTCATCATCAGTCATCTTCATTGCATGAGTCTTATACGATTCACAAGGAAACTTGAATCTTACACTCATATCCTTACCATACATACCCATACCTAACATAGCTCTGAAAAACAGGTAATATCTATTTTTTTACAAGCCAAAGACATTAGCAGACCTGTCAACAAATTATTCCTATCCAAGTCCTTAAGATTGTGCAGGATAAAACAAGAAACCTGCATGATAAGGTAATAATCCTAATACTTCAGTTTGTTCACCAGCTTTCTATTTTTCTAACTTACCTACCTGTACCTATCCCTATGTAAACATTGCAGTCTTCTTTTTTGACATAATTCTCCATGCTAATAAAACAAACAATGCTGGAACCATCAAAAGACTGTTTCTTCAGCTTTTTCTCTTCTGCATCCTCTATTGAAATGCATGGTACATGTGGCTTTAGCTGAAGTTTTGGCAATTTCCAAGGGTGACTGAGTCTATAAGCAACGTCCATGCAGTGATAAGTTATTTGATGGCATGCTATTTTTTTCATTATACATTGTATAAGTTTTTCTTCTATGCTCTGGAAACATAATTATTTTTTGCCTTTTGTTATAGTACACTTCATTCACTGTACTTAAATATTTCATAAATATTTTAAAAATTCTTGTGCACCAATTATTTTAGGGGATGTGTCAGTCCAATTTTATGTAGAGACCTGAGAGTCAAAAAGATTGAGATTGAGGCTGTTGACAGTTTTTTGAGGTTTACTTTCAATGTGTTTGGTATTCAATAGCACTTTCTTCCCAAAACACTGTTTCCTTTAACTTTAGCTGTGATTTACATTATTGAAACATCTGCAAACAAGACCTCAGATTTTCAGTAAGAATGTAAATTACACAGTTTTAAAGTGTGAGATAAATTCTGTTCAAGGGACTTACCTGACATCATTTAAGAGTGGTGGAATCATATTTGAAAGACAAAGATACACACAAATACATACACATATACATGCATAACTATATATATTCATCAGATTTTCAGTTGGTAAGTCAGCTGCCTTAGAAACAGAAATATCCTTTAAAGCTTCACTTGCCACACTAACTTCTGCTACAAATGAATGATGTTTCCCTACAGACAGCACTCTCTTAATCCACTCTCAGAGATATTGATCAAGAAGACTAGACTTTATTAGTAACTGTGAAGGAAAAATAATTTAAAAAAAACGGAGAATGAAACACATTTGATGTCTTTCTGGGATGAAAGTAAAATCAAGCTTTCATTAAATAGACAAATCATGACATTTTGTAACATTTGAATAATTACAATTATGTTAGTGAAAGTACTGAGCTTCCATACATAGTATTTTAAAACCACCATAAAATTAACATTTTGAACAACATCATATTAACATTTTTAAGTATATTGACCTGAATATTGAAACTTTGAACTCAACTATATCTTTATCATTTGAGTTATGTGAACTTCAGTTATCTACAATGGATTGCTGCCTAGAGTCTAAAATTAGACAGCAATAAGGCATTTTGATAATTGATTTTTGCTCAAGATTGAGGGTGAAAATCATCACTTTTGGCTTCCATTCCCTCTGAAAGTTTTCTCCGGGGGCAATATGCCAGTTGTAACTACTTTAGTGACAAGAGTGTAGCTAATGAATTTCTATTTTCAGAAAGTGGAAAGAGTCAAAGTCCTTAAAAAAGAAAAAAAATACAGAATAGTATCTGTAATCTACCTCAATAAAACAGAAGAGACATGATAACCAAGGAAGACTTCTTTAGTTGCCTCCATGACAGAGGACCCTTTTTGATGAATCATTTATCCAAACAGAACTCAAATCCAAAGAAATTATAATGAAATTATCAAAGAAACAGATGAAAACAATTGAAAAAATAGCAAATTGATAAAAATAGTGAAAGATTAAATGAAGTGAGAAGCCATTGACATTTAGGATGTGAAAAACAAACCAAACACAACCCAAATAAAAACCAAACCAACTAACCAACCAAAACCCAGAAAAAAAACCCAAACCAAACCACAAAAACAATCAAAAAACACACATGCAAAAAAACCCACAGACACACAAAACCCCAAAACCAACAACCGAAATACCAAAACAAAATGAAACCAGACAATACTTGTGTAAAAAATCAAAGGAAAATTGAATAATTGAAAGTATTTCTCCAGGAAGGTGTGCCTTGTTTTAAGTGTCAGGGATTGGGAGCAATACTTTATTTGCAGTGTATGGAAATCTGTGTAGTTTTTAGTATATTAAGTTTGAACAATATCTAGTTTGTTGTGAAATCTAAATGTATTTGTTTCTTTACTGAGTAAGAAATAAACTGCAGTGAACACCTTCTAATTTCATTTCCTTCTGATCTGTCATTGTTGAAATTTTCTTTAGGTAATTCAAAGCAGTTTACAACTGACATAAGTTTGTATGTTAATAGGTATGCCTGTAATAATCTAAATAATCACTATTTCTGTATTGATTACACATAATATGTTTCTCAAGAGATTGATTTTATCTATCTACCAATTTATTTAGAATAGAATAGAATAGAATATTCCAGTTGGAAGGGATCTAGTTCAACTGCTTGACCAGTTCAGAGCTGACCAAAAGTTAAAGCATGTTAAGGGAATTGTCCAAATGCCTCTGAAACACTATCAGGCTTGAGGCATTGACCACCTCTCTAGGAAGCCTGTGCCAGTGTTTGACCATCCTCTCAGTAATGAAATGTTTCGAAATATCCAGTCTAAACCTCCTCTGATTCATCTTTGAACTATTCCCACATTTCTCACTTGATCCCAGGGAGAAGAGCTCACCACATCCCTCTCCACTTCCCTTCCTTGGAAAGCCATAAAGATCAATGAGGTCACCCCTCAACCTCCTTCTCTCCAAACAAGAAAAGTCCACAGTCCGTAACTGCTCCTCATAGGATGTTCCTTCCAGCCCATTCACCAGCTTTTCAGCTCACCTCTGGAAACATTCAAGGATCTTCACATCCATCTTAAATCTTGGGGCCCAGTACTGCACCTAGTACTCAAGGTGAGACTGCAGCAATGCTGAATACAGTGGGATAACCACCTAATTTCAGTGACTGGTTATACAGTGTTTGATGCACCCCAAGATGTGATTTGCCCTGCTGTTGACCCTGCTGGTACCTCAGATAGCTTTCTTCAGGGCTGTTTACCAACCACTTCTCTCCCAGTTTATACTCGTGTCCAGCATTACTCCATTCTATGTGCAGAATCTGGCATTTAAAGTTGTTAATTTTCATCCCATTGATGATTGCGTAATGCTCCAATCTATCTAGATCCCTCTGAAAGGGATCCCGTCTCTTAAGAGAGTAAACAGCACCTCTCAGTTTGGTATCATCAACAAACTTGTTAATGGTGCATTCAACTCCTGCATCCAGATTAATAAATTTATTGAAGAGAACTGGTTCTAGAACTGAACTGTGAAGAATACATGCTGGTGACCACTTGACAGCCAGATGTAGCCCTATTCACTACAACATTTTGAGCTCTGCCTTTCAGAGAGTTCTTTACCCAGTAGTTTGTGAATCTGTTCATCCTACAGCTGCACAGCTTCGCCAGGTGGATGCTTTGAGGGACAGCATGTGGAATAATGACTGGAGGTGACTTAAGAATTAAAATCATATTAAAGGTGCAGTATTGTTCACACATTAAGGAAAGGTATAACATTGGAGAAACTTTCAGGGTAGAGTGCAACTGGTATGCCAGGAATCCATTTCACAACAGTTTCCCAGGCAACCCTGCTTGCAAGCAGGATGGGGAATGGAGTGAAGATTCCATGGACAGGTCCCGTGAGATTACATCAGAGAGGGGAACTTGATGGTACTACAGAACTGATAAACTGCCTTTTTGACACAGTTTTTGACAAAGTATTGTCCTTTGTGCAAACTTTGCTCATTATAATATACCAAAACACACCTCCATCCCAAAGTGTAACCACCCCTTGCTGAGTTTGCAAAAGCAAAGAGAGAGAAATTTACACCAATCATAATGAAGTTATTTATGACTAGAGTCACTCAAGCTCCATCTTGAAAGTAAAAATTATTATAAAAATGGTTTAAGTCAAGGAAAACATCATTGTGGACAAGGCAGAGTGGATACTATCGCTTGATCTGACGCCTGGGGTCAGTTGATGGGCTGAACCTCACTTCCTCCCCATAGGGATGCCTTTCTGAGTATATCCCTGGGAAACTTAGAAATTTTATGGTGCTGCTCTTTAATGTAATGCATTTGGTATACCTACACATGCTTTGCAGACAGTAAAATTATCTCTGGCAATCCACAAGAACTTGTATCTCTGTTGCTCTTAATAAACTGCCCTATTCATGCTGCTAGTTGCAGATGTTCTCTCATTGGGTGCTGTCAGCTCCTTACTGGCTGCGTGAGACCGTGGAGTGCGACTAGAACTGGGGAGTGCAGTGCACTGTTAGTGAATATGGAGCCGTGAGAGTTCAGATAGACTGAACGCAACCGGACTAATGGTGCCAAACTGGACATCTCTCAGAATCTAAACCTAGCTGCCACCAGTCCCTCTGGTATCTGAGGACAAGCTGGAATGCAAGGGGGTTTATTTTCTGCCAAATTACTTTACCCTTTTCACACAACACAGCATCAAAAGCTTTACTAAAATCCAGAAGAACTACATCGACTGCCTTGTCTTCATCCACTGGGTGGGTGACTTTATCATAGAAGGATATCAATTTAGTTAAACAGGACTTGCTCTTTGTGAACCCATACTGACTCTACCTCATGTTTGCATTATGTTTTAAATGCTTTTCAACAGTACTTAGTATAATATTCTCCATGATTTTTCCAGTAACTGAGGTTAGACTAACAGGCCTGTAATTCCCAGGATCTTCCCTCATGCCCTTTTTGTAAATTGGAATAACATTGGCTAAGTGGCAGTCAGCAGGGGCCCACCCCAAGCCCTTATGACCTTCAGTAGATGATCAAGAGGTGTACTGCCATAACATCTAATAGCTCCTTCAATACTCGGGGCCATCAGACCCCATGCGCTTGTAAACATTCAGCTGATACAGCTAGTCCCTTACAATTTCAGTGTCTGCAAGAGGAAAATCACTGTTCTCATCCTTGTTGTACTCTGAATCAGAGGACTGGGAAACTGAAGATCTATTATTAATGTTAAAGACTGAAGCAAACAAGAAGCACTGAATTGAATGCCTCCACTTTTTCTTTATTCCTATTAGTAAGATGACCATCTTCAACAAATATCAGTCCAAATTACTTTTTTTTTTAAACTATTTTCAAAGGTATGATTATCATGGTGGATGAAAGGGTAGTTGGAAGGTCTTTCTTTTCTGCCAAAAATCCGCCCCAGAACTACCAAGCTATAAATGATACATGGTCATTTCAGTTAAGGATGCAAAAAAGGCTGCCAAATACACAGCTACATTACTGACTTCTGAACTGCTGACTGCAGTTATGGCATAGCAGTTTCTGTGTTATCTCAATTTCTTATTTTCTCTTTGACCCTTCTTGATATTCCTGAATTAAGAAAAGAAAAAAGTGTCTCAGGCCTTTTCCGTAAGAGTATTGTCAGTCTTGGTACGTAATGAGGTTAGATAGTTGATACATAATCTTACAGCTCCGTTTACTTACTGAATCTGCTAATTTCTGCAGCTGAAGACAAGGCATTCAACAAGGTATGTTGGCAGGTATGTATTGTCTTACAAACTTTATAGAAATGCCTTTGTTCAGTTAAGGTTGCAAATGAATATTTACCTACTGGATTGTGTAAATAAGGGTACAAGTAGGCATATAGTAATATACATCAAGAAGATATTTATTTTAGACAAGTCCTACCTACATGTTATAGTAGTTACACTTGTACAATCAATATAATCAGTATATATTATATACCTTCTTTCTGTAGTGGCTTTCATGAGATATATAAGATTTGGTAGTATACGATAATAGAGTCAGAAGATTCTTTTTCTACTCACTTTTTTTCTGTTTTTCAAAACCTCAAGCCTCTTTTATATTCAGCTTGAATGTCTACTTCTAATACTTTTCTAGAGCACAACAATTTACAGAGAATTGAAAAAGCAATTTTCTTTGGACAGCTAGATATTCTCCCTAATTTTCACCTGCCAAACTCTTTTCTATAAATGTTGACTCAATCAGATAAAATGCAAGCTTTAAAGATGTTTGATTAGCTGCCTGGCTTACCTTTAGCTACTTACTTTGCATGTAAACTGCCTACCTACCTACCACTCTTCACTTTCCACTGACACATCTTTCCCAAGAGCCGCACTGAGCAATATGGACGTAATGTAAGACAATAAACACTTTTCATTTAGGGACTACTGGTAACTTCTGTTTTATTAACTGAAATAAGAATGCATCAATAGTTAAACCAATATATATGTTACTTAATGTGAACCTTCTAATTTTTAATACATTTTAGTTCAGTTCTGTATAGCAATTAATTTGAAATCATTACAAGGACTGAAGATAGGTCTTTACATAATTCCCCTGGTGCACCCCAAAATATTTACAACAAATAAAATCCTAGTGGCATATCACTTACTTTTGTAAAATCAGTTCCCATTGGCATCAGGATTTTGCCACCATTAGGTAGACTGTACAGTCTGAATTCTTGTAACAATTTTTATTATTGTAGTGGAATGACTCAAAATGATCCAGTAGCCTTTCTAAAATATTAAAATCAATGACACACAAATTTTTACATGGTGTATAAAGGGAAACCGAGGAACTTAATACCTCTAGCATGTTGCCTAATTTTTATGGCACTACGTGGGAAAAAAAAAAAAAAATCTGCTCACACTATTAGCTAGCAGCTACTAGAAAATTCTAAAAATACTTTTAAGTTAATAGAATGGGAGTGGGCACTCTGTGATAATGATGAATGTGAGCTTGGTATATATGAATATAATTGGACAAGTTTCAGAGTTTGAAAGCTAAGTTGTTATTACATGAAAGCAGACTTAAAATGAACTAAATAACCAAAGGAATTGGTGGAACTCTAAGCTTTAGGGTAATTGTGTGTTCTCTGTCCAGGAGCTGTTTTCAGTCTCAGGAACACTAGATAAGTAGAAATTTTCAAATTAGTTTTGTAAAACTACTACCCATTCAAAGCACTGCATTACTGCTCCCCTGTGTTTTGTGACCCAGTCAGTCATAAATATGTGTCATAGGCCTTGAAGCATTTCTGATGACCCAGTGAGTAACCATAATTTTTACCCTTACAACTAATTGAAGGACAAAGTATGGTGCAATTGCCAGTGCAAGTCTACAGTTTTCATAAGGGAATCTTAGAGACTCTATGGAGCTTTAATTCTGATTTTATGTACAGTATTCTATATTGAAACAGAAAAAAAGGGAATCACCAAGAATTTTGTCATAAAACCCCCCAGACATATCAGGTCAACTCTAACTCAAAATGCTAAGGAAAAATGTCTTTTTCTAAGGGAAAAACAAATGCTACAAATTCATCAAAATGCCAAAACAAGCTTAGGCAATTTTGATTTTCACTTATAATTTTTTTTTAATTATATTCAATTATTTAGTCAAATACAATTGTCTTTAAATGCTTAATGTTTCTGTTTATAATATGATTTCTAGAAGCTCTTTTCTTTCTTACTTAGCGTACAATGTCCTTCCAGGTTTTTGAAAGGAGTTAAGATCTGTGAAGAAAATTTTTTATTTCTTATTGTTCTATGAATAAGTAACCAAGAACCTGAAAGGAAGGATGGTATCTCAGGACACTGATACAATCTTCCAGCATGATACCACGATGTTTGATTCATCACTAGCCTACATGAAAAAGAAAATGTTAAAACCACAAAATAACCCCAAAACTCCAAAAGGATAATGGAAAATTGTTTTAACAGAACTTGAAAGATGGGATTGGAAGTGACTCTTTAAGTCACCAGTTCCTTTATTGCAGAAATGTGTTTTGTGAAATTCCTGTCATAAACTCATAAACCTATTTGAAAATCTACCTTTCTGCCTTCACTTTGCCTCTACAAAATATTGTTAAAGAATCTCACTGATCTAAAGACTTGAAATTCTAATCTCAAACTTAAATTTTTCTTCTGCTATATCTTGTTACATTCTTTCCTGAACCCTGAATGAATTTTTCACAGGTATTCCAATTTTAATTTCACTAAATTTATTTTTACTCATTCATGATATTTCAGATGAGAGTAATCTTATTACCTCTTCACTGTCATTTGTCTAAGGTGAAAATGGATGTTCTTTCAGATTTATTTTTCTCTTTCTTCTCAGAATACTTTTATTAGATTTCTCTACAGCAGTTTTAAACTTCCTGGGATATGGGGGAATAAAAATAAACATAAATTTAAAAATGTAGTTTCACCACTGTCTTGTATATATAATTAATATTGCCACAGTTTGTCTCCATACATTGTTTCACATCCATGCAAGTATTAAATTTGATGTTTTATGGCAACAGTATGCTTACAGTTATCTAGATCTTTCCTCTCTCTCTCTCCTGGTTGCTTAGTTCTCTTCTTTTTTATCATCCCACAGTATGGACCTGATAATTTATAAAGAAGTATTTGACTGTTTGGTCCTTATTTTGTCTTCTTTTTTCCAGCTCTTCATACCTTACAGTCATCTAGTTGCTACTCTGAGACTATGCTGCTCCTCTATTGTGTTGATGACTTCTAGTCTCATATCATCAATGTATTTCATTATAATTTTACTATTTCCTTTTTCAGTTCATCACTGAAAATATTAAATAATGTACTCCACAAAACTCATGCTTGAAAAACAAACAGGTAGCTCTCATCTAAACCTGTAATTTTCCTCTTTTTACTTCTTATTTACCTAGTATTTATAACTTTTGTTTACCTGTTTCCTAGTTTCTTAAACATAGTTATTTGATGCATGAGTTAGCAAAAAGAAAAACCTTTAATGAAAGTCAGATGCATTAAGTTTAGTTCATCATCATGATTAATGCACAATTATTAATTTGGTTATCTACAGGTATTTATCTGCTTTATACTGTGAATTGCTCAATTTACACAGAAATAACACTCCCATGAAATAGTGGTTTTTATCTTAATTCAAAGCACATCTAAGTCTTCTCCCTTCAAATTTAACTGTCAGATTTTGCATTAATCAGTCTAAAAGAAGTACCAGAAATTGTGAATTACTTTTGAAAATAAAATAAAATATAAGGTGAATGTCGCTTTCAAACCCAAAAGACTCTTTTATAGCAATTTGCACTTGTTCATATGTGGAACATGATCTTCAGGTAGGAGATGAGGTTCATCTGAACAAACAGAGCCTTTTCTCCCATATAGATGTCTGAAATTTGGAATATTAATTAAATTCCCTTGATAGGAAGAGAAACAATACATTTCCAAAGCTGAATTTGTGTCTTCTTCATTTTAACTAGGCCAGCTAAAATTGTTTTCATAAAATAGCCTTTCTCTGACAGTAAAAAGTGTTCGCAGTATTAACATCTTTGTTGGACAAAGGCAGCTAAGTGTATAGAACATGTAAATTTGTATTTCATGACATGAAACTATTTCTGTATCCAAACCATATTATCTGTAGCTATATATATTTTGGTACCTTGTACAGTGAGTTGTTATTACAATAAATGCTGCTGTCTTCATATTTTAACTACTGTTAGAACACTTTGAACAGATTTGGTTTAGGTTCTGTTGGGTCATTATACTGTTTCTTGCATAATTTAATATTGCATTTTTGTTTCTCAATATATTTTTTACTATAAGGCAATTAAAGTTGCCATCATATTAAAGTCAGTGTGGGAGGGGGAAGGGAAAGACCCTGTTCCACCTAAATTAGACCATTATTGGCAAAACTGTCTTTTGTGCTAGAAGATGAAGGCAAGTTCTGAAAGAAAAGTTTGAAATTGACTATCTGATAAGACTGACAAAAACTATCTATGTGTGAGTGCCTAGCACTTTGTATAGTATACTCAATAATTTTATTTTTATTTTTCAGTTAGTTGGTTGGTTGTTTTTTTCCCTTCAGGGTCTATCTAAGTAGATATTATACATTATCCCATAGGTAATATTATGGCATTTGTGTCTCTAATAACATTTTTAAGTAGGGGTAATGAGACAGTGGCAGTTTATTTCCAGAGCATTTCCATTCCATCACTATGTTCATCCTATCATTGCTTGCTTTGGAAGCTATATAAATATTACTGGAATAAGAGGGAAAAAAAATTAATCTTATTATGAATAAAAGTGCCAATGTTTTGCCCTCCTCAATCTTCAGAACTCTTATTACTATTTTTATTTTTAACTTTCACAGGATAATTCCGTTGATTAGGTATACAATTTGGTTTTGTTTTTGGTTTTTTGGGGTTTTTTTTGTTTGGTTGGTTGGTTGGTTTGTTTGGGTTTTTTGTTTGTTTGTTTTTTGTTTTGGAAGTATCCTTTAAGAATTTATTGCAATCAAACTATCCAAAGTCTGTTGATATGAATAAAAACCTAGAAATTCATAAGAGCCTGGTACAGGTCTCTAAGATTACAAATGAAAATACGTTTTTTTTTCTTCTTCTTTCTTTTACCCCCCTTCCTTTTTTTCCTTTTCTTTTTTTTTTTTTTTTTTTTTTTTAGTTTTTTAGTTTTGATTGGTTGGTAGATATTTTATTTGTATTTTTTAGTGATTTTTTTTTAAGGGAATAGTGTAACTACTAGAAATATATTTTCTACTGATTAACACAGTGCTGAATGGCTTTAAACTTTATATATGACATTTTACAAGAAGAACTAACTTATTTTTAAAAAGAAAGTCTAATCCACTAATTTTGGCTGGGATAGAGATAAATTTCTTCATAGTAGCCTATACGGTGCTGTGTTTTGGATTTCTGACCAAAACTTTGTTGATAACACAGGCATGATTTAGCTATTGCTGGACAGTCCTTGCACAGTGCCAAGGAATTTCCTTAACTGACCAGAAAGATATCCCATATCATGTAACATCATGCTCATCAAGAGAAGATGGAGAAAGAAGGAGGAAGGGGAGGACATTTGGAATGATGGTGTTAGTCTTCCCAAGTAACTGTTGTGATGGAGCACAACTTTCCCAGGGAAGGCTGAACACCTGTCTGCTGGTGGGAAGCAGTGAATAAATTGCTTTTTTTTGCTTTGTTTGGGCATGCAGCTTTTGCTTTACCTATTAAATTCTCTTTATCCTAAAAAATACGTGTTTGCACTTCTATCATTGTGATTGTCTTCCCCATCACCCTGAAGGGGAGAGAGAGAGCAAATGGGTGGTGCTGAGTTGCCCACCAGGTTTAAAACACACGAAATAATAATATATGTAGTATTAATTTAGTTTGAATTTGTAATTTTTATTCAACTTTGGAACAAAGGACTAAATTTTTTAAATTTTGTCACCAAATTGTATCCCAAAATAAGGATGCATTATGCAGTACAAGATACTATTTCTCACCAGCACTTTCTTGCTGAGTGATATCTCTAGGTGTTTCCTCCTGTTGTGTATTTCTCTTGCAATCTTATTTATTTTTCATCAGGTCTCTCTTTCAACTGCAGACCCTGAACAGATTGTTACTTCTCATTGGCAGAAGATAGCAAGTTGTTAGGAGGCTGCTCTTAATAATAATCCTACAGGCAGTACTGGTTAGAGTCATGGACTACTTAGAAGAACCAGAGAAAAGAAGTATCTGAAGCCTGATGTGTCTAAACTGGGGAAATAGAAAATTTCTGCCATTCCCATCATGGGATATTGAGTGTATTTTTGTCTTTATTAAACCTTTTAAAATTCTACAATAAAATAAAATAATTCTGTCTTCCATTTGTGCCTGAGCTAAATAGGATAATATTTATAATAATTTTATGAATCTAAAGTAATGCATACTTTGATCTGTGCCAATTGAGATTGTTTGATATACCTGAGTATTGTTTTAGGGGTTTTAGCAGACAATGGAGAATGTGAGAGGGAAGTTATACATTCTAATCAGGATACTAGTTGCGGGTAAATTTTTCAACACTGTTGTCTCTCCCCATTGACTACTGAGAGAGATGAACTGTATGGCTTTAGAGTTTCCCAGCGGAAAGTATTGGGATTGAATATCAGGAACACATATCATAAGACACAGAACACATCCCTGTGCAGAGACTTCTAGGATTCTGGTCCTATCACTAAACTCATTTAAGACTTTCCAAC
The DNA here is from genome assembly GCA_024605025.1 of Megaceryle maxima. Taxonomy (NCBI): domain Eukaryota; kingdom Metazoa; phylum Chordata; class Aves; order Coraciiformes; family Cerylidae; genus Megaceryle; species Megaceryle maxima. Next base: position 11,217 of record JANHGN010003565.1, on the reverse strand, counting down.
AGAAAAGATATTGAAAAGAGTTGTAGGATTGTCTAAGGAAGAATTTCTGTGGAGACATTTTAAACCTGAGAAAAGTATGTACACCTTGATGTTTTTGATGTTCATTTGTAAACAGAGTAAAATACTTCCTGGAAAGTAGCTTCTGATATTAATATTAGCATCAATAATAATGGTAATGAGACTCTGTTCTAGAGATGAGAATTATGTCACAGGAAGACTCAAGTAATGCAAGATTCATAGCTTAGCCCCAGCTGGGAGCCAAGGCCATGCAGTGCTTACTCACTTCCCCCTGCATGCTTGGAACAGGAAGGAAAAGAGGGAGAAAAGTACAAAAAAACCCCTGGGTTGAGATAAGGATGTTTTAATACAACAATGCAACAGGAAAAACAATAAACAACAACAACAATAATAGCAATAAAACAATGCACACAAAGAAGCAATAGCAAATGAACTTAGAAGCATTGCCACATCCTGTCCCCCAAGGCCACCTCCAAGTTTCTGTGCTTGGCCTGGTCTGCCCCTGGCATGACATCAGTATGATATCAAATAGTACACTGCCTGGTTCCATTGTCTATACAGATTGTGACCCCCCTCCCAACTTCTGGTGAAAATTAACCCTATCCTAGTTGAACTCCTAACACCAAAATCTGTTGACCTTCTATTGCAGTACTTAAAGATTGTGCTGCTAATGTTTGATAATTTTAAGATGAAGCCCTAGGTGTTTTTTCCTATAGTTTTCTGTCTGTCAAGGCAACAAGCAGAAGACCTGAATGTGGCAGCATGATTGCACCAGCTCATATCAAAAAACTGTTATATCAAGAGTAAATACACATGCTTGTTTTTCTGCCTTGTACGTGGTGAATAACTACATTAAATCAATCTCAACTGTCCATCAAAGTCGAACTTATTAAAGCACAACACTGCAACTGAACACATTTTGAAATCAACATGACTGATGGCTAACAGCATGAGGTTTGGACCTGCATTTACATTTTGAAAGACTGACCTTTTCTACCGTCTTTGATTTTTCTTTAATGGGTCCCCTTCCAGAATTTAGAAAGTAAGAATGAATAGCTCCTTATCATTATAGAAGCAATACAAACACTATGCTATTTCTTCCAGAATTATATAAATCAGAAATGAAAGATGAAACACAAAACAGCAGAAATAAACCTCCCATTTCTCAACCTGTCAACTACACAAAAAAGTCCCATTTAAGCAGAGTAAGTGGCACACAGAAAGGCAGCTCCTGCTGCAGGAAAACCTAATTGCAAATATACAGTAAGTCAGAGATATTTCATTTTTATTAATTTAAAAATACATCCAGAAATCATACCAGATCAATCAAACTGACTCTCTAACACATGCCTTCCAAGGAACAGTACCTTGTGGGTCCAAACTGCCATAAAATTATTTGATCAGTCAAACTTACCTTCACTGTTTGAATATGTAAGAGAATTAATGTTTTCAGGGCTTGGAAAAGGATAGTATTAAAAAATTTTTGTTTGTTTGGGTTTTTTTAACATTTTGGAAACATTATCTGCTCATTGAAGAAATGTGTGATGTAATTCTTTTTCCCCCTGTAGATTACCATCTTTTGGAGTCCTGAAGAAAAGAATTATCTCAGGTCACCTATATCTTTTTATTAAGCACTGGGAAAAGAGAAGTGGGAACAATTCACTCATGGAAGATAAAAAATTTAAATTTCCATGACTAATAAAATGATAGAAGTCTGCACCCTGTAATGATGTATTTTCTTTATCCATGTAACCACATTCAGCAATTTTTACCCCAAGACATTTGTACTTGCTTCTGCAATACAGTAGCCAACAATTTCTATTAGGATGCTGCAGCTGTTAAATGTGCATCTAACTAAATCACTTCAGATACAGAAAACAACTGTATAAAATAATTTAGAATAACTAGATTACTACACTATCACAGAGGAAATTATTGTAGATATGCTTATTGAGATTTTACATTGAAAAGAAGTAAATTTTCTTACTGTTATCTTGGAGTTTATTTTCCATTTACCAGAAAGGTTATCAATAATGTCAAAGCTTTTTGACAAAATATTTACGTAAGGTATTAATTTGTTTACCTAAGGATGTTCTGGTTTTGAAGTACCTAAACTGGGGACTATAAAGAGAAATATACAAATAATCACATATTTATTAAATCACAGTAGAAATCTTATAAGTAGAATTTACATAGTATTAATCAAAATACTTTTGTCATTTCTGTTATTATAATAGTTTTGTTTCATTAAAGAAATGTTAACTAGTAAGTAGAAACAAAAAATAATTAGGCTAAGAGTATAATCAGAAAAAAAAAATTAAATTTGTCAGTATTTGAATTCTGAAAACTCTACCACAAATAATTAATATTAAGGGAAAGAAAAAATTATTTGAACCTAGGTTATCTGCTGTAACCATACTGGAACATGTTGATCCATTGTTGCAGCCCTCCAGCACACCACTATCTGTTGTTGCACTGCACTGGAGAGCACAATAGTTGCTCCCACGTCTGGAATGTGCAGGTGCATGGGGTAATCAGGCAGTCAGCCAGTCTTAGCCAGCTCCTTGTTGTTTGGCTAGTGATATCAGGAAACAAACAATGAAAGGACATCTCAAGAACAGGAGGAGAGAGCTGAAGATTGATGAAGTAACAACCACCAAAGGTGCCCCAAGACCCATAAGTGTGCAACAGGGGGGATGACCACTGTTAGCCATTGTGGGTGGAAAAATACTGTTCAGGCTCTGTGCACACACTGGCCACACGTGCACTGAAGCTGGAGCAGTCTCCATGCCCCCACCAGGAGAGCTATAAGTAGCCCACTGCAGCAGAGGGGATAATTCATTTTTGGAAGGTTGACCTGATGCACATATTGATCCAGGGGATGCCCTGCAGAAGGTATTAGGACCTACTGATTCCTCTTCCTGAGAACCGTGCTACGTGTCTTCCTCCTGCTTGGCAGTTTGTCTACCACCTTGGGGTTGGTATGTATATGGGGATGTTAGGTAACTCGTTGGGTTCATTTGAATAAAACTGGTTTTACTTAATAGCTTTGTGTATGAGCACCATCCTTTCTGAACCAGGAATCCTTCACGAACCTGGGACATCCGCTAAAAAAAATAGCACTTTGATAAGCATTTTGCAACATTGAAAATGGGTCCAGGTGGTCCTGTATGAGCAAGGAGGTTGGACCAGATGACCTCCAGAGATCCCCTCCAACATCAGCCATGATGCAACTTTGTGATTCTGGTGAACCTAGATAATTTCTTCCCTATTTAGATGAAACATTTTCAAATTGGCTATGGCTATCCACTGAGGAAAAAGAAGCAATGCCATCTGATCTGGATAGGTATTACATCATACACCAAGGAAGAGAATATTCAAAGATTTTATGGGAGCAATTCAGTAGCAGGCAGTGAGTCAAGATATAGCTGAGCAATTCTGAATATAGAAAAAAAACAAATGCTTCTCAGAGCTAATTTACAAATAAAAGAAGAGGATTATATATGCCAAGTGAGCCATATTCATTGTGAAAAGTTTGCTCAGTTCCTTCTACAAAGGGAGTCTCAGCTGCTGTTTAAAAATGTTTTAAGAAGAACAGAATATGCCTCATAGAGTATGTCTACATGTAACATAGCATCTTTGCTAAACTGAAGCTTTTAAATTTAAACTGTTCCTTTCTCAAAGGAGGGAAGAAGAGCTTCTAAATACCTTATACACATATGATGAATAATGCTACATTTTGGCATAAGACTGAGTACCCTATAGAAAATTATTTTTAACCAACTACTGAAAGTAATACATTATTGTTATTTTTCTTATTATTTCATAGTACTCCTTTAGCCTTCACACAAAATATAAAAGGAGATGTGGTGCTTTGCTTGAATATTCAAACTTCAGAGGTTAAGACAACAATCTGTCATTTAGCATATATAGTGTAATAAAATTTGAGTCCTTACTATTTATAGTTGAAGAGATGAAGAGGGAAGAGTATTTCTTCCTAAGCTATGAAATCCCCTCCAACTTTCTTCTGCTCTAGAGAAAGAGTTGAGTTGCTACAAACATCCATCTGTTGCAGCGTATTTTTATCCCTGCAATGACTGTCACAGAGCTGGCAAAGTCACCATGTTTCTGATCAAATACTATATAGGATTCTGATCAAATCCTCTGGGAGGTGGGATATAGCCAGTTTGCAGAACCTGTCACGTCTATGCTGAGAAATCAGTGGTACAACACACTGAGAAAAGAGTAAAGGCAGCTACTGCTCCCCTGACACACTTTACCACCACTTGTTTCCACCAGTTCTCATGCTGGCAGTGGTCTGTCCTTAAATGATAGTGGAAAAAGTAGTAATATGCCCAAGAGTCAAACAGCAGAAATATAGGTAAGTGGACAGTCATTGCAGCTATAAATGTAAATGGACAAACAACAGAAACGCTGCTTTTACAATGTGGAGTTTCAATACAATTTTGCTACATTTTAGCATTTATGTTAGGGCCAGGGTTATGAAGAAGATGATGACAACTGAGCATTCAGGAGTTTTCTGAATGAGACAACAAAAGTTCAATAAACAGAAGCACTGATAAAGCATCAGAAATATAGTGAGCAAATGGAAGTGGCGAACAAAACAGACACAGCAGATTGATTTTCAGTGCAGTGGAGTCTGTTGGAAAAGAAAATGGAAACGTCACAGAAGACTGAAAGCCAAACAGAAGTTTTTGGTAATTTTTTTTTTTTTTTTTTTTTTTGGTCAATACACACTCCCTTTTCATATTTAGTCTTTATGGTCTTAGATTTCTGGTTTTAGATCTTTTTTTTTCTCATATGGCTCCAGAGATATACCTTTAGCAGAAAATTCCCTTATGTTTAAGACCACTGGTCAGTGCAAATGTATTGTCCTGCCTTCTAAAGTATTTAGGCACCTAGTTCATTCATTTTGATAACAGGCATCCAAGGGTTCAAGTTTGTGTGTTTAGACAAATACTGTTTCAACTATAGTTTTATTAGGAAAAATGTTACCATATAAGTATTTTTATTACCCTAGTTGTAATGGTTAAAAAAATGCACAAGCCAATACAGGTATAGAAATCAAATCTTTAAATGCAGACCAAGCCCTTGCCTACAAGAAACTGAGATGGAAGATTATGTCTCCCTTGAAAGCACTGTGTAAATTTACCGCAGTAGATAGATGATGCAATCCAGAAAGTATTTTTTTTTATTGATTGTTCTGAGAGTAATGCACGCTGTTTGTGAAAGGAGTATTTTTAGAGGGTGAGAAACTCATAAAGGGAGATAGTGGAGCTATAGGCCATTAATGTAAGCAAGCAAGCACCCAGTACGGTGTGAAGCAAATGAGTTATGAGTGACATAGCAAGGCTTTAATCAGGCTGCAATAATAGCATAGATTTTGTGTAAAAGTAGGAACATGGGTTTGGATTTATTGATTTTTTTAAATTATTATTTTTCCAGCTGGCTTACCCTTCTGTCAAAATTAATTAAACCAAAGAAAAAGAAGAAACAAAGAAATATATGACAGTATGTTAGGAACTAAGTGCAAGAAATGAACCAAACAAAAAGAATATGCCTTGAAATTCAGCTTCTCAGAGGATTTGGGGACTTCACCTATTAGAAATGAATGCTCAGAAAGGGTCTCACTGTGGATGGTACTGCTGATCCAGAGAAGAAAAAAATAGAAGGGTAATTTGAAGACAGTCAGACACCACTTTTCAGAGGAGTTAGATGAACTGTCAGTTTTGACATTGTCTTGAAGAAAATCTGCATTATAACAGTTTTAATATCCTCATGTCATTAGTACAAGAAAAACGGAGAGGTGTGTGAATGCTCAGATAGAGAATAATACATATTTCAAACAAAATGAGTTGTTCACAAATATTAAGCATCTGCAGATTTGGATGGTTAAACAAAAAGATAAATGTGTTCTCTTCGTTACTACTTAGGCTGCACTGTTGATCCTGTACAGATAATTCTGACAACATTTTTGCAGATCTATTGCATCAAAAAGAGGAATTACCTGTCTTTGGCATGAACACTAGCTGGTGCCTACAGAATTTTTTACATAAGGCTTGGGGGTTTTTGTTGTTGTTATTATTATTATTAACTTGTACATTAATGTCTTCTACTTTGCATTCAATACATTTCTGCTTTAGCCAAAAAAAGGAGAAAACCTGAGACTTGTGTTGATTTGTCTCCGCTGCAGCAATACTTCACAGACAGAAGATCATTTTTTATTAACATATATCTAAGGGATATTTTGCCTAGTACTACATGGTATTGAAGAATATGCTCCTCTGCACTGTGTGGAATTTAAGCATAATTGCTGGGTTTTGCAACAAGGATAATTCTTGCTATTAATATCAGGTAAGCTCTCGTGCAATTTTTACATTCAGATCTCAGTATGGGTGATTATAGAAAAAAGTGAATGAGTTTTAACATACACTAGAAAAAACTTGCAGACCTATAAAATGTGAAAAGCATAAACTGGCCACCACTCCTACCCTTGCCTTATGCTGGGGGTTTAGGGACAGATTCCATCTACTTGCTGGTCCCTGTTTTCCATCTGAGTGGTCTCTTCCTTCAAGGTGAGGTCTCTTTCGTTTGCAATCTGTCTAATGTCACAGCTCTTTTTTTTTTTGCCAAGTTAAGCAGTCAGCCTGCAACTTGTGTTTCCAGAATCAATACTTTCCTTCACAGACTGGATGTATATATAAAAGAAATCACACTTATTTATCTTCTCAGAGAAAAAAAACCTTTAAAGGATGCCTGTAGGTGTTTGTATCACTAAACAGAGGATGCAAAAAAAAGAGCTTTCTGTGGAGGCTACTTGCCACAATTTAACTTTCAGAAATTAAATTAAGTCTAATGTCATGTACAACAGTTTATCCTAGTCAAGGCTTTCTGAAATGGTGAGAATGTGTCACTGTTCAACATCTGTCACTATATCTCTCCTCTTTATAATAGTAGTTCTCAAAAAACCTGAGGAAGTTGACTTTGTGAAAGAAATGTGTTTTGTTTTCATTTGTTTTAAATCTGAGGCTTCGTAATATCATTGATTGTTCCAAATTAACTTTCATGTGGCGTGTTAGTATTTCCCCATGACTCATTGTCACAAAACATTTTGCCAATCTGTCATAGTCAGTGTCATGGTTTAACGCTGGTGCAGCTCAGCCCCACTCACCTGCCCAGTCACTCCTCTGCAGTAGGATGGGGGAGACAATCAGAGGAAACTATTCATGGGTTGAGATATAGACAGTTTAACAAGTAAAGCAAAAGCCACACACACCAGCAAAGCAAAACCATGAATTCATTCACTGTTTCCCACTGGCAGGCAGGTGTTCAGCCATTTCCAGAAAAGCTGAGCACCATCACACGTGATGGTTACTTGGGGAGACAAACACCATCACTCCAAATGTCCCTCTCCTCCTTCTTCCCCAAGCTTTTATTGCTGAGCATGACGTCATATGGCATGGCATATCTCTTTGGACTGTTGGAGACATCTATCCTAGCTGTATGTCCTGGTTTGAGTGAGAACAGAACTAATTCTGTTCAGTGATTTTACTTTTCAGTTCAGTTCTTCTAACTAACTGCACTGTCTGAAGTTAGCAGCCTGTTTTCACAGACAGTGACTGCTGCTAGGAGTGATAACACCCTATGTTTAGAGTTACTACCAAGGATTGGTATGTAGACCAAGGTCACTGCTGGATCTTGTGTACCGCATTGGGGGTGCAGAAAAGTGAAAGGCCTCACCTGAGGGAGGAGTGGATAGGGCAGGTGACCCCAAACTGATAAACGAGGTATTCCATCCCATATATGTCATATTTGGTGTAAAGCAGAGGGATCTGGAGGGTATAAAGCTTGCTTGCTTGCTCGCTTGCCCTCTCTCTGGGGGCTTCCAGGCTCTTCTCACCTCTTGGACTGATTTAGCAGCTTTGCTTGGCTTGGATCAGGTCCTCTTTCAATTCCTCCCTCGAAGCATCCAAGGAGGACACTGTCCATTCTGCCTTTGATCCTAAACTGTGTGTTCCTGAATCCGGTACCAGAATCCAGCTCCTGAACACAGCTCCCATCTGCTGAGGGGCCCAGCCTGGGACTCCCCCAGTGCCTGCTCCACAGCATCGGTGACGGTGATGTAATTACCATCAGGGGGGTTGGGTTCGATACTGGTTTTGTATATATTTGTAAACATTATAGTTTTATTATTATTATTTTAATTTTCATTAAAGCTGTTCTAGTTTCCTTTTCTAATCGCTAAGTCTCTCTCCCTTATTCCCTTTCTCTTCCCCTTTGGGGAGGGAAGGGGAGTTAACAGAGTGCGTCTGTTATAGGTCTAAGGGGCTGCCCTGACCCTAAACTGTCACACTGTGTCCCCTTACAACTTCTTGTGTATTATCAGCCTCTTTGCTGGAGGGGTAGTGTGAGAAGTAGAAAAGGCCTTAACTGTGTGCAAGTGCTGCTCAGCAGTAACTAAAACATCCCTGTGTTATCAACACTGTTTTGGTCACTAATCCAAAACATAACATCATACAAGCTACTGCAAAGAAAATTAACTTTTTTGTAGCCAAAACCAATACTTTTAGTTTTAGCTTTAAGTATCTTTATATTTTTACTTTTCACAGCTTCATAATTTTATAATTTGCCCATTTTTCAGGTAACACTAGTGTGTCAAACATTATCTCTCCCATAGTATAACACTCTCTGCAATACCTGGGTTATTTTCCTTTTCACTATAAGAAAGCATTATTAAAGATATTCCTTAGTCAGGGGAGGTGGCTAACTGTGTCTAACTGGTAATCAGTCCTTACTTCATGACAGCTTGGATCTTGAGAAGAAATTCTCATCCACATAGAGCTCTGGCCACATCTTTGTGTAGTTTCACAGCACTATAGTTTTCTGGTAATGTTTTTATTTGCCTAAGCATGCCACTATTTATTAATTCAGATAATGAATATTATTGAAGCTGCAATAATTAAAAATGTGCATTGTCCTAGACTGTAAATATTTTAATTAGGCTTACAGTGAATTCTTGGATCTACATATATAGTTTGGTTCCTTTTGACAATAATGACATTTTGACAACACAACAAAAAGCATTGCTTTTCATAATTCAATACATGATAGGAAGTGAGATACATTTAAAACCAACAAGTCAAAGCAAAATATATAGTTCTAATTCTTAGCATCATGTCTTCACTTCCACATAAGTATTCATACACTTCTAAACACAGTGTCTTGTAAATATTAATCTGCTAGAAAATAGCTTCCTTTTGGTAGGAAGCGGTACATGTTGTTGTTATAACTTAAACCGACAATATAAATAACTGTCTTTTGGGGACCAATGATATTGCTACTATCTCTCCCACTTAACTCTTTTATTTGTTTCAGAGTAGTTGATAATACAAGGGAATTACTAGACTTACATTCAAACTTTTCTGTGTGCATAAATTTGGGGTTAGAATTGAAAAAAAAGATCGTTTAGTTTTCAGTATTGTAGGTAAGAATTTTTTCAGGACTTCTAATTTTTGAAAATACTTCCAAACTTTTTTTGGGGTTTTTTTGGTTTGTTTTTTTGGTTTTGTTTTTTTTTTTTGTCAATTTGTTTCAAAACGCTTTTTTGACAACCTCAAAAGGCAACTAAATAAATCCTACAGTCTTCTTTAGCTGAAATATACTCATTCTGATGATGACTTTACAAAAAATACTTTAAGGAAATTGTTGATCAAAAAGAGGTAAAAAATGCAACACTAAGAGAAACTGCATCTTCAAGTTTCAGAACCTGAAAATATGTGCTGTAAGCACAGTCTGTAGAGCAACAATATTCATCACTATTGCATAATTTTTCTATCTATAGAAAATATATTAATTATTATATCATCTATCTATAGCTCATATTGAGTAATATGTTTCTTGTGTTAACCATGAAAGTGTAACTAATTATTTGAATTCTGCAAGGAAACTAGTTTTAAATAGATGTATGTCAAATACTGCATTTGGTGTTAGTCAGAAAAACTAAGTCTTAGTTTATTCTGAAAAAAATAACTAGGAAAAAAAAGCAGAGGAGATTGTACTGTCTTCTGGTAATTAATCCTCCAACTGATTATTTTTTTAAAGTCAGTGGTAAAAAAAAAAAAAAAAACAAACAACTCAAATTACCTATATTCAATTTTTAGTTAGATTTCTCCATTCCATGAAAATAGAAGTTGACACTGTGGATAGATTTTTAAAATTCTCAAGTTCTAACTTCTAGAAGCAAAACCAAGGTACAGTAAAGGATTTTTCAAATAATCACAGAATCACAGAATGTCAGGGGCTGGAAGGGACCTCGAAAGATCATCCAGTCCAACCCCCCTGCCAGAGCAGCATCATCTATACCAGATCACACAGTAATGCGTCCAGGCAGGTTTTGAATATCTCCAGAGAGGGAGACTCCACAGCCACCCTGGGAAGCCTGTTCCAGTGCTCTGTCACCCACCCTTACAGGGAAAAAGTTCCTCCTCATGTTTAAATGGAGCTTCCTATGCCTCAGCTTCTACCCATTGCCCCTTGTCCTTTCATCAGGCATCACCGAGAAGAGCCTGGCTCCATCCTCCTGGCACTCACCCTTTATGTATTTATAAACATTGATAAGGTCACCCCTCAGTCTCCTTTTCTCCAGGCTAAAGAGTCCCAGCTCCCTCAGTCTTTCCTCATAAGAGAGATGCTCCACTCCCTTAATCATCTTTGTGGCTCTGCCCTGTATTCTCTCAAGCAATTCTATGTCCTTCCTGAACTTGGGGGCCCAGAACTGGACACAGTACTCCAAATGTGGCCTTACCAGGGCAGAGTAGAGGGGCAGGAAAACTTCTCTAGACCTACTAGCCACACCCCTTTTAATACACCCCAGAATGGCTTTGGTCCTCTTGGCCACAAGAGCACATTGTTGGCTCATGGTCAGCCTCTCATCAACTAGGACCCCCAGATCCTTTTCCCCTTCGCTGCCTTCCAACAGATCAGTCCCCAAACTATACTGATACATAGGGTTGTTCTTGCCCAGATACAAGACTCTACACTTGCCCTTGTTCAGATTTTCATCAGATTTCTTTCTGCTCAACCCTCCAGTCTGCCCAAGTCTCACTGAAAGGCAGCACAGCCTTCTGGTGTGTCAGCCACTCTACCCAGCTTGGTGTCATCAGCAAACTTGCTGACAGT
>JANHGN010003564.1:0-48549 GCA_024605025.1 Megaceryle maxima | reverse complement strand
TTTTTTGAATGCTACATGGACTTAGCATCTGGAAGTTATATAAAGGGAACTGCAAGATATATGAACATAAAAGAAAATGTGTATAATGTGGCATTAGGGAATGGCCAATTATTAGAAAGGCTCCCAGAATTCAGCACAGAAAAGAAAGGTGACTGGTTTCTAACCTGCAAGATTAGCAATAAGAATTTAGTGATCTGGATGCTCTTGAGACTATTATATGAGAACATGGACAAAATGAAAAATAACTTGATCTACAGTTCCCATTTAGAAACCCCTAAAATTAGCTACAGTATATATGAGGCACGGAGTGTATCTCATAGACCACTGAGCAGGTCTGTAATTAACTTTGGTTCTTTGAGTGCAAAAGGACATGTGATTGATTATCATCCAGACAACAGGCCTGGAAAATGCAGCTCTGTCATGGATATATGGCTATATAATGCTCCCTGCTAATTCTAGTTCAGTTACATGGTGTAATATTCAGAGAAAATGCTCTATTTTGGAAAATACTATTTTTAAGATCAGCTTTTGATATTAGAGTACACTGGATAAAATTGCTCTGGAGAATGAAAGCTATCAGCAAGCACAAAGGACACATGGCAAAGCCTGGGATTAAAGCCAAGGGCTTCCATTCACACTCCTGAACCCAACACAAGAATATTTTGGGAAACTGTCTCAAACCATCTCTGCCTAAGGGCAGCAAAGTGATATGACCCAAAGCTGCCTGACTCACCACACAGGCTTGTGTCAACAGTGGAAAAGGGGCAGTGGGCTGAGGTGAGGGAGGCATTAGGTGCACCCTCCTGCCTGTCTGTCAAGCATCATTTGAACACCTGTTGAGCTGGACACTCCCCAGAAAGTCTGACAGAGGTAAAAGTGGTTTGAAACAGCCTCAGAAGAGTCCTGAAGCAGCCTATTGACAGGATCTACCCAAGGGAAAGATTTAACTCCTTGTTATTAGGTAACACTGACATTTTTACTGTATTCTAAGACAATAACAAAAACAACAAGTAAACAAACAAAAAAGTGTTCTTTATCAAAGAGACAAAACCTTGAGGTTTCAATTCACTTTTCTGAGTTTAGTCCCATTAAATTGTATATAGCTGCTGAGAAAGGTTCACAGTCCTTAAGCACAGAAAACTTAACTCATTTTTATTACCACTAGGTGTCTCAAACTCAGAGCAAAATACACCACCGCTCAACCTATGATCAGAATAAGCACACATGATTTAAAAACTACTACATGCTATCTCATGGATGTCATGCTTCAAAATTTTCTATAAATCATCAAGCTCCCCCAGTTAGTGGTAAATAAACCCTTGAGAGAGCAGAACTGTCATAGCCTCAGACATATTATAGGTCTTAAAGACAGACATTGCTTATGATTGTGTGGGAGAACAACATCCAAATGAATAATTTGTATTTCTCTTGTTCTTAAAATCAATTGCTACTGAGGGAAGTCATCAGCTGACAGAGAGCAATGGAGAATGTTCAAAAGCATCTAAAGAGCAGCCATAGCTCCATGTTATATTTAATTTATTTTAACAAATCATCTGAACAAGTAACTTGTTCTGTTTCATAGTGATTACCTTTATTTATAACTGTTAGCAGCTTATGACTTGAGGTTTAACTTTCTATTACACATGGCTTTAGATTAAGGACAAAGCTTGCAAATCAAACCCATCCTTACTTGAAAGTAACTTAGTGATAGGTGAGACTCCTGGGTAAAGATATATATCTGCAATCAATCAAACTGGCTGGCAGCACTTTGCTCTTTCCAGGTCAAGTAAAATAAATAGAAAGGACAGCTTCTGTAGAACTTCAGGAGGCAGATTATGTTATCTGCTACCTTACAGCCAGCCATTATCCTATCACTGACATATGAATTGCCTCCTATTGAGGTTGATGAGACTTTTTTAAAAGGAGGGTGTCAGAGAGAGCAAGAGAGAGATGTAGAAAGGATTTCTATTTTCTCATAATTCAAATGCTGTAAGTGGTGTATGCAAATCTCCCACTTCTCACATGAAGCAAAATGGGGTATGACCCCCAGTGAGTACCTCCTCACAGTGGTCCCATGCAAATAAAACACTTTCACAGAAGGTGTAATCTGGGCAGTTAAAACACACCTGGACAAAAAGCATGCTTTGATGTGGTGACTCACTGATGAAGATTTTGGTATCCATATGTGCTCATCACAGCCATAACTGAGACCTGCTGATAGAATTCTCCCAGGAGACAATATCCAGGCTGATATCAGATTCCCACCTACACAGTCTTCCTTGGCATCTCCAGAAAAATACATCATGTGTTTGTTTTTCTAGTCTTTCCGGTTTGACCAGATCTAGGGCGCTGTCGTGTCAGGCAAAGAGAGGAATTGAAGCTGAGAGCCCCAAAATCTGTGTCAGGCTGCAAGATCTCTGCTGTATGTTTCTTTGGACAAGGGTTCTCCTTGGAGCATACACCATCACACCTTGGGCCTTAGAAGGAGAAAGCTCTTGGTTCCCCATCCAAGTGATGGAAGGAACTTGCCTTTTCCCTCCTACAGAGAAATACGTTCACAGAGCAGTGATACTGATACAAAGGAAACACCCAGAATAAACACCCCTCCCTTACAACAGAACCTGTTGGAGGCATCTGTCTGTTAAATCAGATACACCATCAAAATTTTCACAAGTGCCTTGCAAGTTGCCTTTGGGGGCAAACACCTCTCTTTCTACCCAAGTTGTCATCACGATGCACTGCCCAGGCTCAGAGGCATGCCACACTCACATACTCTGGATCCTGGAACAAAGCTTCTGCCCAATGACATCCTAGATGACTCTGAATATAACACCCTGCTCAGCAGCAGAGGTTACGAGCAATAGGATCAGAATGGTTCTTACTCCAGGAACACTGGGCTGTCCTCACAGCTTTATTAGCCCTAACAAAATCTTTCCTTGACATTTTTCCTTCAGATTGAAATTTAGTACTGGCAAAATGCAATGGAATCCTATCTCCACAGTGCAAACCTTACAGCAACCTCATAGGAGGCAACTGCAGACCTTGTGCAAATCTGTTACAACAGGTAATAAGCCACAAGATGTAGCAACTTGCTAGATACTTGTTTTTACTAGTGTTTAAATGCCTTTCACAGGCACATTTATGAAACCTTTGTGATAGTCCTTGGTGGGGATGTCACTGGCTCTCCCCAGGTCCTGGAGCATCATGGTTTGAATCAAAAGGGTCATGCAGGAGAATCATATATCCCCCAAATAATGGCTTTTTGTTTGTTTGTTTGTTTCCAGTAAATACATCTAAAATTTCTCATGTTTTCAATAGTATCTTGATAACAAATAACATATGTTGTTCTTGTTTTGTACATTGTTCTTGTCTTGAACTTCCACTGTATTATACGCATGTGCACACACACAGAGGTTTCCTATACTTTTTGGTTGTCCACCAGCTAACTGGTGTCGGAGTAACTGCTGTTGCTTGAAGGGCTGTCTCATTTTGATGCACTAAACACTGGTGCACCACTCTGCACCCTGCTCCTGGTCCAGAATCCACTTCAAAGTCCCTTTGCTGATTTTCAAAGCCTTCCATTCTGCCTACCATCACAAATGATTTGTCCTCATGAAAAAAAAAAAAAAGCCATCAAACCAACCCATCATTATTTTGTTGATCAATAGGAACAAAATTGTCACCAGAAAAGGCTGAACCTTCACAGAAGCCAAAACAAGTCCAAAACAGAGAAAAAATATCCACCCACTGCTCAAATCCAAATGAAACGTAAAATTCACCTCTGCACTCTCACTGTTGGGAGCTGACTTCTAGACTAGATCACAATGGCACTTTTTAGCACATGAATCTGGTTCTTGTGGCTGAGTGGGAAGGCAGACCACTGTCTTACAAAGTCTTTGAGTACTAAGAAACAGCACTATGGTAGATGTAGATGCTGTCTATAATCCACACATTTTGTTCTGTGATGTGTGCATCTGGCCTGTAATATTTCCAAAATGAAGCATTTACTCTGCAGTGAAGTCGGTTACATAGGTTGTGCAGCCATTCATTATTTTGTCCTTGCTGCATGTCCCCAGAGTGGGTGCTAGATGCTTCTGGAGCTCTAGGCCATAGTTCCTGAAACCATAAACCTGTCTGCAACACAGCCACAATTTCTCACAGGACAAAGGGGTTGCTCTTGGAAAGCCCTCCTGCCTGCAGACCAGCATGGCCTACAGCAGAGTGGGAACCAAGGTTCAAAGAAAAGGAAGGAGGATTAGTTTAGGCACAGGTAGGCTGAAGGCTTGACTAGAGTTAAGAGTTGCAGGGATGAGTCATAACCCACAGCATTTTGTGCAAAGACTGGTCAGTTTAGATGTGCTTCTGATAAGCCTCTCTTCATGTCCTTCTAGTGAGTGTTAGGGGTAGATCTGTGGAAAGTAAATATCCTGCCACAGGCCTGACTCATATAGGAAAGAAAAGTGCCGTAATTGATGGCACCTCAGCCTGGCATCAAACTGGTTGCAGTTTCCCACGTTCAGCTGACTACCCTGCCTGCGGTGCCAGCACCCTGCACACTGCAGGGTGTACAAATGTGTGTCTGTTCTTCACAAAAGGACACTGAGTGCCCTGATGCCCTCCTTGAAGCCCTCCCACTCCAGGGAATGTGATTGAATATATATTCACTAGCAAAAAGTGAGAAAAACCTATGGGAAAATATGATGCATATCTGACATGCTTTTCTTCTTTTTTCTTTTTTCTTTTTTTTTTTTTTTTTTCTTTTTCTCTATTTAAGGAGAAAAACAAGGAGGCATTTACCATCTTTATTTTCTAAAAAGGGGAATGTCTGTTCCTACAGTGCCACCTTCAGTTCTTTCTTGCTATAGTCTCAATTTTACCTAATGTTTCATTTTCTGAACTTCTACTCTTTCTATTAGTGAAGGCCCAAACAAAAGCATTTCTATGCATTTCTCTTTGATAGCAGCTTTACCACTAAAACACAACACTTTTCAGATCCAGGAGGCAACACCTGAACATTTCTCAACAATGTTAATTGTCTCTCTTGCATCCAAGCACATTCTGAATTGACAAGGCAATAAGTACTTTTCTGAGAAGGTAACAGGTAAGTAGGAGTAGAGGAGGGTACATTGAGCTGGTGTCTTGCTGAGAGGATGTGTCTTTTTCTCAAAGAAACCTGGTAGGTTCAGTGTATGCTGTATATCAGGTATGGATCTGAATGCCTATTGGGATAATAAGAATGAACACAAACAATAACAAATAGAGCTTCTTCTGTCAGAGGATCAAACAATGGAGTTACCAAATGATTATGACAAACATAAAATTACATTGGTTACAGTGACAAGGTCATGTGCACCTTGACAGTTCACCAAATGAGTTTCTCCTCTGTACTAATACATTTTATACTCAGGTAATTCAGTTCATTTGAATTGTTTTGTTAACAAATGTATAAACTGAATTTAGTAATTATTTTTTATTAGCAAATGCATAAATAGAATCTACAAGGAATGTGAAATATGTCATTATTCATTTCTGTAATCTGAGCTATTTTTTATATGGGGGTATCTAATCAAGAGCTATTTTTAAGTCAAAGAAGTACCATGTAACTGTTTCAGGATGTAAATCTGGTGTCACACTATTCTCCACATCACATGCTGCCAAGGTATCCACAGTAAACATCTTAGAAGACAGAATTTTTGAAGTTCATTAAGTACCACAGGCACGTTCATATCAGTGCTCGTGCTGCACTCACAAGGTCTTATACCCAGGTGTTGAAGGCAATGGCCCATGGTCACTGGTACAGCCACTGACCACATCAAAGGCCATGATTGACAGTGACCATGTGGTCTTTGAAAGGCCACAACATAAAGGAAGCAGAAGTTCCTGTCTTTTATGTAGGAGGCTTTTACGACAGACTCACTGAGAAGTTTTTTTGCCCAGTCCTAACCATTGCCAGAAACAGTGTCTTTCCTGAAGTGATGAAAGGAGCCACCTCTTCGACATCTTGAGTTCTCAGAGGCAGCATGAATGTCCTCTCACAGACACCCTGTGCTGGCACAGGAGGCTGAGGCCAATGCTGTCAGATGTCCCCAGCCAAACACTAAGGGTAGGGTGGAAAGGAGGTGGCAGTGGTTACTTGCTCTGTGTGAGTTACCTGCCCTCGGCCAGGCTCTCACCTGCACTGCTTTGAAGGAAGGGTGATCCAAGGTGTCCTCGATGACTTGGTGCTTGCTGTTGATGCCCAAATGCTGCTTTGTGGGGGCACAATTCTTTGTGAAGGACCAATCTAGAGAGTTTTCTCTGAGGCTGCCTATCTCTCATATAGTCTTTGCTTCAGACTGGTGTTGGAGAAGTTTCCAAGGAGGCTTGGAAGGAAAGGGCTGCATCCCCATGCCCAGAGCAGTCCTAAGACCAGAGGGGAAAGAAGTCAAGGGGATGCTGGTTTGGTAAGTGACTGTGATAAACTATCTCTGGTCTGTGTTTTGTGTGTGTTATGGATGTAAATTTATTCAGAATGCAAAAATGGATTTTTTCTCTTGCCAGAAACACAGGTGGGATTCAGTTTGAGACTGAGGTATCTCAATTTAAGCAGCTAATTGTGAACTGGGCATCTCTGTTCCTATTGCAGTCAATAGAGTCCCAAGATTTGATTCAGCTGCCAAAGTATTGGTGTCCTGTGTCATTAAGATGCCCTAGAGCTTTCTGTCTGGCCTCCAGCTGCTGCTCCAGAGGACCTAAGGTCTCCTATAGGTCCTGTATTACATCTGCAAGACCCATCTGGATGCCTAAGGTAGCCTTGGGCATGTCAGAGTTACCAGTTATCTCTGTTAGTAAGAGGGCAACTGAATCAAGTCTCTCAGTGTCTTCTTCACTGCAGGCAGACTCAGTCTCCAGACCCCACCATCTCTGTTGAATACACCTCCTTTGAGGTTTGTGGACTGGTTCTACACCATCTATAATGGGAGCTTAGAAATCTCATCTGTACATACATTAGATGACTAATTTCAGTGTCCCAGGCTGAGTTCTGCCCAAAGTGTTTATCACTTGGCAACACACATTCTCTCTTATGACTCAGTCCATGAAGAAGCTGTAAAAATCCAGTTGCAGCATGCACATGGGAAGGGCATCTCCTTCCCCATCTCCCAGGGGTCTGTGCTGGGGATCTCTGCTGCAACTAAGGTCCAGGAAGAGACCAAGCCTGAGACAAGCACAGCAAGAGGGAAGGCAGAGGTTGATGCCTGTCCTGGCCCCAGGGAACACAGTGGGGCTTTGCTTCCTTCAAAACTGGGTAAGCTCTGGGGAAGCAGTGGGACCAGCTGGGAATCCAAAGGTCAAGGCAAATGAAAGAAAGTCTCTTTCCTTGCTTTTGCTCCTGGCAATCATGAACAGAAGCAAGCAAGGACACTTAGGTCGAGCTACATGGTAGGCAATATAGAAAGCATTTCTCTTGCTGATAGCATCAAAAGCACTGTAGGATAGGAGATCCCATCGACATGCAGTGCTGCCTTGTGTGGACACATCTAGGGCACTTGGGAAGTACAATAAGGGCCTGAAATGTGCATGTGAACTCCAGCTTGGGATGCTTTCCTGCATCTATCCCCAGGAGCAATCTGATGAAGCAGTACACACAACCAGTGAGACCATGATTTCAAAACTCATGCAGGTGTAGCTAGGAAATTAAGGTCTTAGTTGTCTCCTGCATTGAAGCCAGCATAGCTATGTGTACGTACAAAATGGATGTGACACACTGCAATTTCTATTTACTAGCATTTGATGCCTACAGTACACATCATAAGTAGTTGAAAAAGGTTTCTGGCACTGTTAGTTCAGATCTTAATGCAACTGCATCAAAGCCAGCTTCTTATAATGGACTGAAACACTGAAGTATTTATTTTAATTTAAAACATTTAGAAACAAAACCTAGAAGTGGAAGCACTTCCACTAAATGCAGCACATATTGCCAGAAGAGCTGATGAGGCTCAGTTATTTCCTCCCAGCAAGAGCCAAAGCAGTAGGTAAAACAGCCCCAACACACGTGTTCGTAATCCCTGGATTTCAATCCCCATCACAGTTTACCAAAAGTACTGGTTAATCCCATTGTGCTGAAAAGGAAATGACTTCACACAGATTCTACTGATGATTGCATGAAAAAGTTATTATACCTTTGCCTGCCAATAAAACAGGACTCTCTCACAGTATATTGCTACCACTATGTTCCACACTCAGGGTGGAGCTCCTAAAAAGTGTGTCTATCATCAGCTTCCAGATCAGTGACCTTTCTCTTCATTTGTCTCTTCATA
The DNA here is from genome assembly GCA_024605025.1 of Megaceryle maxima. Taxonomy (NCBI): domain Eukaryota; kingdom Metazoa; phylum Chordata; class Aves; order Coraciiformes; family Cerylidae; genus Megaceryle; species Megaceryle maxima. The sequence goes on along the minus strand of JANHGN010003564.1, from coordinate 40,252 downwards.
TCATGAAGTAGAACAGACTTTTCATTTGTTTCCATCTCCAAAGTATGCCATCAAAATATCTGCATATTTGCTATGAAAGTGAAGTTCTGTTCTAATATTTTTAGCTAAACCATGAGATTAACAAAGTGTCATTCATAGATAGCATCTGGCACAAGCTATTTTAAGACCATATTTAGAAAAGGGACTGAAGTATCTGTATCTATTGCTTTAAGGTTCCATCACTGATAAAAGGTTTCTTTGCATTTCTTCTGCCAAGTACATTCTGAATTCTGCAATACAAAACCCCTGCCTGCTAACTGACATGTTATTTGAGCTTCAGATTAATATCCTCCCAATTGTTTTTCTGACAAGATGCTAATGAACCAACTAGAGCAGCTTTGCCTGTGAGGAAACTCATAAAACATGAATTGGAGAGCCAGTCCATAAATAGAATTTGTATATCTGGTCCACCAGACTATTAATAAAAGTTTCATCAAGAACAAACGAGTGCACCCATTTTCTACTGGAGACAACTATCCACCTTCAACTCAGCCCACTTGCATCTTGGAATCATAACTCTTTCTCTCAGTAATACCTTATAGGTTTGCACATTTTCTGTGATTTTCACATCTTCTGAGATCATATTTCAATACTATCTCATGTTGACAAGGCTAGAAGGGAAAAATCTATCTAAACTACTTTGTGAAAGCTAAAAATTCCATATTCATGTGCTGAAAAACATACCAGGCACATTCAGTGGATCTGATCTGCCAGCTGCAGTGCATGTGCCTCACAGATGGCCTGAACACGAGCCATGAACCCCACACATGCCCATTCCTCTGGTCCACACACACACTACCAACAGGCAGCCCCTGCCTGTGCACAATGCAGGTGTAGATACAGCTGGGGCTGTGGCACCTTGAAGAGGCCAGCTGCCTGCAAGGGTACTCACTCAAAGCCTTTACATTAATGTTGGAAGACTTTGGGAAAGGCTCTGTGTCAATGAGGAGGTTACAGTTCTGTGGCCTCTGGCACAACCCTATAGCAGTTCAGCCCCACTGTTTGAAAAGGTCCTTTCTGACCTCAAACTCTTCTCAATAGAACAGTTGAGAGAGTTATCATTATATAGTTCTTAACTGACAACATACATGATGTGATCAGCTCACAGTTAACAGTTTCTGTTCCAGTAGCAGTATTTGCTATTAAAAAAATGGAACTCTTATATTAGTTCCAAAGAGACAGAGTGATGATCTGAAGCAGGATGATTGCTTGGGATTTGGGTTTGGGGTTTGGGTTTTTTTAATTTTTGGTTTGGTTTGGTTTGGTTTTTGTTTGTTTTGGTGGGGTGGGGGGCAGGAGGATTTCAGACATGGAGGGAAAAAGAAGCTAAATGTTATTTTCTTAATTCCTCTGTATAAAGTAAAATGAATTTAGTGAACATAGGCAAATCCATTTAAGCAGTAAGGCAAGGAATCCTAGAAGAGCACGAGCCAGAACTTATAAAAGAGAAATTACACACCTCATTATGGAATTCAAAATATTTGACAAGGCAAAGCCTGTTGAGATCTGTAAATAAAGTATGAATGTTGCTGCTCCAGGGGAAAAAAAAAAAAAAAAAAAAAAAAAATCAGGCAGATACCAAAAGATGAAAAGGTGAGCTAAGCTCCTCCATCTAAAATCCTTTAAAATACTCTAATACTAATACTCTAAAGGGTACACAAGTTTCTCAATGACATTTTGTTCATTCAGCATAGCAAAATACTGAGCAAGTGACAAGTATGGGGCAAACCTGATTGCTCAGAAAACACACTGCAGGGGAACAATCACCTTGGTATGTTAAGTGTCACTGAGGATCATAAAGCTATCTGGCTGGTGCGTAAATGGGTGCAAGAGGAATTTATCAGCATTTTAATGGAGAATAAATACATTCTTGCTTGTAATTTAGTAACAAGGTGCCATGTAGATAAATAAAGATCTAATGGTTGAAGTGTCTCATTGATGAATTTCATTTGTGCAAGGCTGCTAAATCAGACTGTGTGGTTCTTACTCCTGTGAGCAGACCTGCTCACTTTGAGGGGATAGCAAAGTTCTGCATCACTTCAGCTTTTATACAAATTCAAAGCCCACAAAACACAGCTGCCTCAATGAGAAGAGACAGCAGCACACTCAAAAATGGCACACTTACACCATTGCTACAGCCTGGTTTTGTCATTCCCAAAGACATCACAAACAGCTCCTCACCTCTCAGAATATAATCAAAGCTAGGTCTTGACAGAGATTAGCTGAAAGCTCCATTCCAGGGCACTTTCTGAAGATGAAGGGCTCAACAGATGTCCTTGGCTTGCAAAATTCAAACCATCTGCAACATGATACGAGCAAAAAAATTAAAGCACTGACAAAGGACAGATTAACAATTCAAACTGCCTGTTTCACTATTGGTAGAGAAAACAGGCTGAATTTTTACTTTCAATAGAGATTTTGGTTTTTGTTTTTAAAATGTACATGTTTGTCTTGCAGAACGTAGCTTAGCATTCTATTTCTATACAAATCACAGCATCAGACAACAGACCACTAATGGTAAAACAGCACAGCATAAGATACCACACAGATTTATTTTACTACAGCAATTTTACATTACATTCACCTAGATAATCCATTTGGACTATTAGCAAGCTAATATTTCTCTATTTATCATTCCTTTTTACAAGAGGTTACCACTGACACTAATATAGAAATTAAACACACTCAACCCTCTGGATTAAGGAAAATAATCTAGCCAAACTAAAATAAACCCCCCTCTGGCATTATATTGGGTATACAGCGCAGATTTACTGTAATTTGTCTGCATTCTGTGCAACAGCAGCAACACAAATGTTCCCTGCAAAGCCTATTATATTTATGTAAAGATAGGTATAGAAAGATGTATGGACTCAGCAGCAGAATAAAATGGGCATACAATTTTGCAGGAAGTCTCTAAAAGAAACACTTGAATGCCACTGCTAACTTGGATTTGGTATCCCAGCTCATCCTCTTGATAGAGGTCAAATGGCTCAGGACTGTAACCCTGATGGGAGGAGGAAATAAATACACACTGAACAGATTTTTTGTCCTCCCTCTTTCCCTCTCCAAAGCAAGGGAAATATATTAAAAAAAAAAGTTTTATCCTCTAATGAGGTCAGAAAACCACATACTAAGGAGAAAAGGTTTCTCCAAAAAGTCATTTTCTTAGGTCTCAGCAGAAATTGCATGTAAAAGGCTTAACTATGGTTTGAATATGTAACTGTGCTGTCAGTTTAGGAGGGACTGTCTCTGTATTCCCTCCTATAACAGCACCTACAGTTAAATTGGTTGTGAGACTCTGCATACAGTATTTTTCCTGGAACAGAGCCTCAGACAAATCAACTCCACAATTTTTATGATGTTAGAAGTCAGTCACATATGTGGTATTCAATACAAGAGCCCGGAAGTGTATATGTAAAACCAAATCTGTAAGTCTTTTCCTATAGGCAGCCAAGCACTTTCCTGGTTCCATATTATCCCTCCTGAGGTTTTGCACATCAGGACTCCCAGTCCTGGGGCCTCATCCACAGTACTCAAGTGCAGATACATCACCATTTTGGACTGGAGCATAATCATATGCTCTCGTTTGTTGTGAGGTCTTTTCCTAAAAGTTTGTCTGACAATCTGCTTCTGACTCTTAACCATCATTGAACTGATGCCTTCAGAAAACTATCCACATGAACTCTTATGCCTCTTTTCTGAGGGGTACTAGGGAATTAAATACCTTACTGACTATATTCATACTTAGAGGTATGGTTTTATTCTTATATGTATTACTTTATAATTATTGACACTTAATTCATTTGCCATTTCATTAATTGGTCAGTTCTGTAAACGTGCTCAGCTAACTTAAGGTCAGACTATTCTGAGAAAATATTCTAGTTTATCATCTGCATTACTTTCACTCATTTCATTATTCAACTCTTCTTATTATATCCTTTATGTCTTTAATGGCATAGTCATAAGCCTAAAGACAGGTGATAAACCACAGATAACTTCCTATTTTCTCCAACACACAGTCACGAAACACCCAAACATGAAACAGACTCTGCCAGTCCACCTCCATAAGCCTTATGCTCTCTATGCTCCTCCACATTGTGCACCATACGTGCCCTTTGCAATGTGCCTGCTTGCAGCCTATAAAACCATCCTCTCTACCAAGTGTGATGTAGTGCAATACAAGGGGACATGGGAATGAGCTGAGGCCCAGAGTCCCCACCAACATACATTAAAACTGTACCCATGAAATTTCCTACCAGCAGCATGAGACAGGGGCAAAGCTGGCCCAGATCAGCTGCATAACATCTCTGCAAGAGAGGGGAGCACTTCAGTCTGGCTGTCCCCATGCTTAGAGATATCTTTGCCATCAGGTCCTTGTTTTGTTATACTGATGAAGACAAGGATCCATGGAAAGAGCCTCCTTACTAGTGGGAAAGTTGCTCCTTCAACCTCCCACTGTCTTTTCAAGAGCTTCTACTAATGTCCTTGGTATGGATGTTGGACTTGTTAGTGCATAATTTTTCAGATTATTCCTCAACCCCTTTTTTAAAGGTTGGTGTCCCATTTGTAGCCTTCCCCACCACCAACTCTTTTTTTTTTTTTTTTGTCATTAAGCACTTTAAGCAGTAACACAAACAGGGCAGTTGTGGTTCCATACTTTCACACCAGAATACACTTGAAGATCCTGCATGGATTTGTTCTTGTCCTGGGAACTGGTTAGATTTACTGATTTATTCCAGTGAAGGTTTCTCACACTAATCTCCTGTAAAGAATGAATCCAGTGGGAGCCTCACTGTAACCAGCACTAATAGAAGCACTTCATTTAGTGCTGCTGCACGGTCCTGGCTTCACAGTGGCCTTTTCTACCCCTTCAACACATACTGGCCCAGCTGACTTTCTGGTCAGCTTCCTCCTTTGATGTTTTTGAAAAAGATTTTAGGGCAACTTTCCACCTTTACTAAGGCACTCCTCTAAATCCTTACTGGCCTACTTTATTGCAGTGTGACACTCAACTTGCTACAGTTTATGATCTTTTCAATTTTCCTTGTTCAGATAAGACTTCCACTTTTTAAAAGATACCTTTGATGTCATAAAGTAGGTTCCACTGCCTTGATATTTGACCATGCCAATGTTTTGTTTTCCTTCCAGTGCTTTAAAAAAAAAAAAATCTTCTCTGCTAGGTACTATACATTTACTCCATGCTTTGAAAATAGTGTTCTGAAGCATTCTCCATGCTGCCAACACACATTTTCTTGGTTTATTTAATCTTCTGTTTTCCTATGTACTATCTCACTGATTTATTGCAGTTCTGCTTTCCAAAAATCTTGTCAGCTGCAATCCCATCTCAGATACTCATTGTTTAAGAATAGAAAAAGCTACACTAATTCGAAACACCATCTTCTCATGGGAATGACCCCAGTGACATGGGCACTTACGAAAGGATACTAGTGGAGTCAATGGACTCACATGAGAAAGGGCTTTGAGGAGTAGAACCCTGTAAACTTTTACTCTAATTAAAAAAATGAGATTTTTTTCCATGTTGTTCCTTTTTCTCTCATTGTCTATCTCCCTTATGCTTGATTTTGGGTATTTACACACGAGGATAATTATTTGCATCTAAATGGCATAAAGCCTTGTTACCAGTCTTATAGAATATAGAATTGTAATTCTTTTAAAGGTTATATAAAGAAATACATTTGTAATTGAGAATTAAATTTAACATTCTTCTATAGAGTAAATATATTTTTCCATATACATATGAAAGTTGTGAGTACTACACACAACCTGAATTGCTTCTTTCAAATTATTTAAAGAGCTGCATTAATTATCTCCTCGGGATTCAAAAACTTGCTGTGGACTGAAAGAGAAGAAAGGTTTCATCAGGCTACTCTTTCACTCCCATAACTCTTTCCCTAATCTGCATGAAGGCAGCTGCCATCTGAGCTGTTGTACAAGTAGAGGGTAGCAACAGGCTACCGAAGAATATGAAGTGTTCAGTTTTGCCATTGGTGTTCTGACTGCAAGAACCATGCCTGTGAAAGGTAAAATACAATTTTTATCTCCTGAGTTTTAAGGGAGTGAGGGGTTGAACCTATATCTGAACTCCTATGCACTGGTGTCCCCAGGTGACTGTAGTGGGAAGAGAGCAAGTTATAGCTCAGGTCTGCTTTGGCCCACAGGCTCCTTCACCTTCCCATGGAAATCCAGACCTTGCAGAGGGGTGGTGCACACTTGGATCTCTGTTCAGGGAGATGCTGTGACATGCCAGGGCATATAGGTAGACCTAGGTGCTGCAAGACACTGTTAGGTACTGTGCTTTTGACCGAACCTGAGCCCAGGATCAAAAGTAGGTTAGGGCTGCTCTACTTCATGTCACACTGCTACAGCACAGCCTGGCAACATCACCTACTCTGTGCACAGCAAGAGGAGCCCAACTATCTGGTCCACGATTCTGCCCCCAGGCAAGGGATACATGACACTGCAGGAAGAGCAGAGGTCATGTTAGCAGCCTGAGAACACCAGGGAGCCTTTGTGTTGACAGTGGTCCTGAGTGTGGAGACACACTGGTTTCATAGCTTCTCCACAACCGTACAACCTGCATACGTGAACCCCTGTGCAAATTGCTGGGTTTCTTCTTAATTTGGCATAACTGTGAAGTAGTTTATCTGAACTCAGGGAAAGTAAAAACAGATAAGCCAGAAGAACAGAAACAGGACTTTGCCTTTATATGCCTTAATTGACCTTTCCTCCATACAGCTTATGGCTCCCATGGGCTTTGTGGTGTGTTGTCAGTTGTGGGTTTTTTGTGACCTGTCCTTCATGGTGGTCTCCATCTTCTTCTATGGTTTCAACAGAAACAGAGTCAAATCCTGTATGACAGCTCCTGCCTTTCTTTGGAAAACAAAGTCTGAGATAGCAGCTAATGCCCCACTGACCATGTGCATCAAACAGCAAATCCACCTCTTATTTCAAAATGAACATATCCAAACCAGAATAACTACCATGAAATCAATGATTAGGTCCATCTGTATAGAAGAGGACTGTTTCTTTTTTTCTCAGATGCATAAAAGTGTCTCAGGTTAACTGGGCACATGACTTCCACCAACTACAATGGGATTGATTTTCAGGTGTCTGAGTCAAATTCCCAAGCATCCCCATGATTCTGTGCTTCACTTGGCAATGACAGCTGCAATTGAAATAGGAAGTGGGTTTAGCTGTTCACACAAGGCAGTATCAAAAGTGTGCCAAAGTGGATTACAGAAAATATCTCTGCAATCCTGCACCTTCCTCAGGTCCCTCTCAAGTATGCTTTTTTGTTTCTTTTGAAATTCATGTCAGACTTCTGCAGAAATAAGAATGGGAGACAGCATTACCAGGAGCTGGTGATTTTCTTCACTTTAAGGTCACAGAATCTTTGAGGTTGGAAACTACCTTCAATATCAAGTCCAACCATCTACTAAATATTATCAAGGGCACTAAACCATGTCCTGAAGTGCCACATCTAGACATTTTTTTAATACCTTGAAGGATAGCAACTCGACCCCCTCCCTGGGCAGCCTGTTCCAAGGCCTCACCACTCTTTCAGTAAAATTTTTTTCCTAATAGCCAACTTAAACCTCCTCTGGCACAACTTACGCCCATTTCCTCTCATCCTATCTCTAGTCACCTGGGAGAAGAGACCAACACCCACCTCACTACAACCTCTCTTCAAGTAGTTGTAGAGAGCAATAAGGTCTCCTCTCAGCTGCCTCTTCTCCAGACTAAACAACACCAGGTCCCTCAGATGCTCCTCTTAAGACATTTTCTCCAGACCCTTTACCAGCTTCATTGCCTTTCTCTGTACTTGCTCCAGCAGGTACAGAGCCTCCATCTGCTGCCTTGGCCCCAGGCTGTGGCTCCACTGATCCATGTCCCTCTCACACTCCCTGATGGTCCTTAACCTTTCCAAATCCTCTTTGAGCTCTGCCCCCAGGCTGAGCTAATCACTCACCTGGTCACGCCACACACAGTGGTTGTCTCTGCTCCCTGCAGTATGAGTGCCAGTCTCAGGTGCTCCCTTCAGCCAGAGACCTGGACAGCTGCTTGTTTGTGAGACCCCTGCCTGGGTCTCCATGTACCCCTGGCGATGGCCTCCTTGGCTGGGTCTGTCTGAGTGGACGTATCAGACCTCAAAGGTGCTGTCTTTGTGATCGCAGAGGTGTTGGTTCTTAGTGCTGACAATTTCTGGAGATCCCCGAGCACTCCCCTGTGCCACTGGTCAGCAGCAGGACCTGCCTGTGCGCGCTGCTGTGGGCTGGGCCGGGCCGGGCCAGCTGCGTTCCCAGGAGAGGGAAGGCCAAGGCCAAGGCCAAGGCCGTGGCCACCTCGCCACTCACGCTCTGAGTGGCACTTCCTCTTTGGCTGCATTTAGATCTCCTGCAGTTGCCTCAGCAATGCCCCTGACACATCACTCTCCGCCTCACACGCAAGAGCCGCCGGCTATCGTCCTGTCTCCCCTTTGTCCCCCTGGTTCCCCCAGCTCCAGGGAGCCCCGGTGTGCCTCAAACACTTAGGTCTATGCAGGGAGGGAAATAGAAGTCCATGGTTTAAGTGCCAGCCCAACCTTTACCACAAAGTCCCTGCTTAACTCCAAAGTGCAGTGTTAAAATGACTGTTGGAGAAGAAAAAAGTCCAACACTTATCATACAGCTGAAGAGATTTGATCTCTCCCAATGTACAAGTGACAGAAATTTAATCCTGGATGCATTTCAAACAAGAATGAAGAGCGCAAATTGCCCAACAAGGCTGAGTAAGTAGTCTGGCAAACATGACAAACAAGTTGTTTTAACATGTTTATCTGGAAAATTTCCTCAGCAATTTTATTCCTCCACTAATAGAGGCTTCATTAGGGATGCCCTGAGAACATACTTTTTAGTTTGAATCACATTTTTATGGCCATGCTGCAGGTAAACTGTCACGTGGCTTTAATATTAAGTTGCTTTTGAACTACTGGGGTCCAGCAGGTTAAGGGAGGTTCTCCTCCCCCTCTACTCTGCACTAGTGAGACCACATCTAGAATACTGTATCCAGTTTGGGGCTCCCCAATTCAAGAGAGATGGGGATCTACTGGAGAGTGTCTAACAGAGAGCTACAAGGACGACTGAGGGACTGGAGCATCTCTCCTAAGAAGAAAGGCTGAGGGACCTGGGGCTATTTAGTCTTGAAAAGAGAAGACTGAGAGGAGATCTTATCAATGTTTACAAATATCTGAAGGGTGGTGGTCAAGTAGAAGGGGCCAGTCTCTTTTCAGTCATGCCCTGTGATAGGACAAGAGGTAATGGTCACAAGCTGAAACACAGGAAGTTCCACCTCAACACAAGAAAAAAACTTCTTCCCTGTGAGAGTGACAGAGCCTGGAACAGGCTGCCCAATGAGGTTATGGATTCTCCTTCTCTGGAGACTTTCAAGACCTACCTGGATCTGTTCCTGTGTGGCCTGCCCTGGGTGATCCTGCTCTGGCAAGGGGGTAGGACTCAATGATCTCCAGAGGTCCCTTTCAACCCCTAGCATTCTATGATTCAAATCTGTGTAATCACAGGAATGACAGACACTACAGATTACAACACTGTGGCTCTACCTTTGCTAGAATCAAATCAATTACATTACAGATCACATGTTCAAAGATCTGGAAATATTAAGTCTCAGTAAGCAAATCACACAGCTCATGATTCAATAGAAAGAATCACCTTCTGCTCAAAATGTAAAGGTACATCCCAATAAGTTAAAATACAGTATCTCTGTTGAGAAATTACAGCAAAGTTTTGGGTTTTATGGATGTCCCGTGTTTCACTAGGTCTGGCAGGAGTTTTGAATACAAAATATTAGTAACAAATTATATCAAAAAAGCCAAAAAAGAAATTATAAAAGTCATTCTCAGTAGAATATATTTCTTCACTATATATGATAACAAAACCACTCCTTTAACACCTCATCCAATTATTTGACCATGATATTGTATAGAGCTGGTCTATCAAAATAAATATTCTGTATTACTGTTTCTTTACAATTTGGCACTTTCTGGAATATTTGCAGCTCTTCTTGTGAATGAGGAAATTTATTTGTGATTATATCACTTTGAAACTTTATACAATTATCCCACACTCATCTTTCCTTTCTCATCAGCTTATTCTGTACTAAGTGAATGAGGAAAGACGTAAATACTCAGAGTTTTATTTTAAAGACATCTTCACAAAGGAAATCTTACATATGTTTCCTCAACTCGTTGAGTACAGCTTTTTCTGCTGATGAAAGATCCCTTAATTGACTTCATTCAAATCACCCCAGGTGGGTGATTAAAAGATTGATTAGGGATTTGTCCCCTGCCTGTCAAGTCTGACTGCAGCTCACCTAGATTAATAGCATACCTCTCCCTGAGCTTGAAATGATAATGCACTGCTTGACTGACTGAAGTGTCCCTGGGTCAAATCAAACAGGCCAAACCAATACTACAGAACATGTCCCTGGCTGGCATACAATATTAGCTACTTTTCAATGCACAATATATTTATATTCCATTGCCCTACAACTTTCCATGGCCACTGAGTCAGAGAAAAAAAATCTCTTTAGAGGTGGGGAATTGAGAAGGGTGAAAAGAAAATAATCCATTAAAAGATGAGTTTATTCACACTTGCTTACCCTCCAAGAACCAATTTTCCCCTGGGAAGATTTTTCTCTAAACACCCGCTGAGTTTCTGCTCTCCCCATGGAAGTCTGGCATCTTTAACTAGCAGTTTCTGTCAGGACCATATGCAAGGTCATAACCTTGTATGCCTTTGTGTTCATCTAAACCTTTCCGGGAATAAAACATTAGAAACTAAAGTTGTTACTTTATTGCCTAGAATCCAAAGCAGGATATTGCAACAGCAGGGAAGGTGGGAGGTTGGAAGGATTAATCTGAACAGAATATATCAAAGATCTCCTCCCAGGAGGAGATTCCCATCTATCTGATACCTGCCTTCTGGGGTGAGGCAATATGATGCCTGTTCTCCAAATGAAAAACTAGTAAATGCTGGGGAAATGCCTCTATTAAGTGGAGGCAATAAAAAAGTGGAATAAAAACGCTCCTCAACAGGAGACATATCTCAAGTGAGAGTCTGATTTCATTTGGTGAAAAAAGGTCAGTGTCAGCAACAGCTGCAGTGGTCTTTATGACTCATATGAGCTCAGTATCAAAGATGACTGTGTAGGGATTTCCAGATTCCAGTGGAACAAAGTCCCCAAAAATTGAAAAGGTAGATTGAGCTGAGTTTGTTTGGCAGAGAAAATTTATAAACAGCATCACAACAAATTTGTAGTGAATTGCAGACAAATCAGAGCTGAGGACACTCAATTTGCTGGTGGCCAACAGGTGAAGCAAACCTGGACTGAAGCAGTGCTTGCAGAGATAGAGGTGTGAATGAAGTACCAGTGCAGCAGCTGGTGCTCAGGAGTAGCTGAAGAATGAGCATTAGATAAAATCCAGTGACATACCTCAGACTTCAAATAATGCTCTTTTTTCTCCATAGATAGCAGGCCTGTCTGCCTGATCTGTAGAAAGATACAGCTCATTTATTCAGAAATCCCTGTTACAATCTGAACTGTCTTGATCCCCCACGCAGCTGAACTGACCTCTCTTGTGCTTGGATCATTGCTCATCTGCAGCTCTGTTGAGAAATAAGCTGAGTCCTTTCTCATAGGAATTTCTGAAATATAGCCAGCCACCACAGACCTTTCTATTAAAAACAACACTAAACTTGATTCTCAGCCTCAGTACTTCTTGAAAAAGAAATGCACATTTCCCAGGGACATGGCCACAAATAAAAACATGTATTTTAACATTTGTTATTTGAGGATCCATCTCCTGGAGTGGAAAAGGTGTTCAAACCACTGTCTGGAAGCCTAAATACTCAGGTGGTCATTATTGTACAAGTTTTCTAGTATTGTCTCATTACTGAAATATGAAACGAGGCAAATTAAATGGCTGCTCTAAAAAGTAATGTGACAAGACATCTAGCTGGGCATCATAAGCTTCCCTCTCACAGTAGTAGGCAGCAGAATACAACTGCCATCAGAGGGAGCAGGACAAACAGTATCCAGCACTCCTGGATGAGAAACTCCACTCCAACACTCACCCCGTGATATCCCATCCCACCCCATCCCATCCTGCCCTGTTCATCCCACAGAGTAGAGAGCATAGCATGCCTGGGGAATAGCAATAATTAGGCTGCCAAATCAACACACTGTAAAGAATGAATAATCATTAAGAAAAAGAGATTTATTTTCCATCCCTCATTTCCTACAGAAGTTTGCTCTGCTTTGTGTATCAGCCATTCTCTGCACACAGGTTGGCAGAGCACACCTCCACTGCTGGGAGAGGCAATAGAAGACAGGATTTTTACCACTTTAACTGGATCCTGATAATAATTTGGTGTGCACACAGCACTATAAACAGCAGTGCAGTATCGGGAGTTGTGTTGCAAAATCTCACCTTCCTGAACTTGTCTGTGTTACTAACCTCCTTTTTTTTTTTCCCCCCACCATCTCCAATGAGCTAAAGTCACTACAAGAATCTGGGAGGTATCAAATAATTCAGCAGCTGAGGAAACACAGTGAAGCTGCTTTTTTTGCAAGGAGGATAATTTTTATAAACGTTTTTGCTTTTAATGCTAAATTCTTTGTTTCAGGCATGCTGGAAATAAATGTGGTGCAAGCAGTTCACACACGACAACTTCTGATCAGCTGAAAGCCTTAAGAATATTAGGTTTAGAATGGTCCTCCTAACACAAATTGTCTTAATGCCCTGTCAGTCCCAAGTTCACAAAAGTCTAGGTAAAATGTCTCTCTTTCAATGTGTTGCTATGGCTTTATCTCTCTGTTTTAATTAAAACATACTTAGTGTACAGTATGGTCTGTTAGTGTTTTTGTAAAGACAGATATGGCAAGTAAAATTATTAATGACTAATGATTGACATTTCCCCCTTTCCTCCCAATTAATAAAGTTCCAAATCATTTGTTCAATTTAGCCTAATGGTAGCAAAACCTAAGACCACTAAGTGACACAGATGAAACAGGGAGTCATAATGTGCTGCAGCTTATTAAAGAGCATTTTACATTACCCTAAAAGCTCATAATTTTAATAGGCCTTGAACATTCTATTAAAAAATTAACTCAAAAACCAAATTTTTTATTCTGTGGATTTTATATGCAATGCTTAATAACTTATTCAGTTTAAGAATGCCCAGAAATAAAGTCACTGTGGTACCTGAATTACTCTAGGAGCAAGGTTCTTAAGTATGATGACAAAGCAATGATAAACAGCTAATAAGGCTGGCAATGCAGCAATTTACTTTCTTTTGCAGATGGAATTGTTTCTTTGTGGATAAAAAAGAATTCCTTTTATATCTTACTAAGTTTGAGTTCTCTATTTAGTGATTTATTTTGATTCTTGTTGCATGTTTTTGTTTGAAGGGGGAAGCAGCTGGCTGCATCTAAGAGACTGACCTTAGTTTTCTTAACAGTAATTCACTATGCAGCCCTTCTGTCTGTCTGTGTTGACCTTTCATTTAAACAGCGAAGTTAGGGAGACCTTTAATGTTAATGTGAATTTATTTGTATGGTTTTGATAATGTCTCAAATTGTAATACTGTTACATTAAAAATGACATTTTATGAAGAATTTCTATTCTATTTCAATTTTATTTCTCTTTTATCTAACATTCCCTCCAGGCTGAGAAAGACCTTCAAGCTAAATGTTAATGCTGACATTTATGGTTCAAAATTTTTGTTTATATTTGCCCATAATGACATAAAAACCAAACAAATCTCATTTCCATATACACTTGGTAGGAACAACAATTTTCACCAGCACTCTATACACAGAAGAAAAATGTTTTATTGCTATTACTCAAAAAATTGTGATGATAATGACTTGAGCAACCTTTTGAGCAGAGGCAGATTGCAGAGCTCTCACTGCATTATGCAAACTTTGTAATTGGGTTACCAAAAACCACAGTAAATTGTCATATATATTATTTTCCTCTCACAATATTGTTGATTATTAAAATATTTTGCAAGGATGTGATCTTTTATTATACACTTTTTTAATTTCCCCCTATACTCATTAACTTTAAACTCCAAATGATAACTTTGGTAGCTACCAATGCCACAAATGTTGAAATAGACTTGACAACATTGAAGAAAACATCTCAAAACCATTCTTCATCAGATTAAGATTCATACACAATATGCTTGGTGTATTTTCTGATTCTTTTTCAAAATCCAGTAAATATGACAACCTGTTTCTTTATTTTAAATCATGTTACCTTAACACTTTTACTTTCTATAATCAGACCCTTATTATGACACTTGTGTACACATTAGGATAAAAGTGTTTATTACCAGATTAGTATTTTGTCCTAGTTCAGTCTGCCTATATGCAGAGGATTCAATTCAGAGTCCTCTAAACTGAACAGACATGCCAAAAACTCACTTATCCCATCAGGATTAGCCTTCCTTGACATGTAAGTGCAATAAAGAAATCCGTAGCATCATAGCAACTGTAAATATCTTCTAGTTCCAATTCACCTTCCACCAGACCAGGTTGCTCAAAGCCCCATCCCACCTGACCCTGAACACTTCCAGGGATAGAGCATCCACAACTTCCCTGGGCAACCTGTTCCAATGTCTCACCACCCTCACAGTGAAGACCTACTTCCTTATATCTGATCTAAATTTACCCTTTTTCAGTTTAAAGCCATTACCCCTTGTCCTATTGCTGCATGACCTTGTAAAAAGTCCCTCTGCAGCTGTCTTAGAGGCCCCCTTTAAGTACTGAAAGGCAGCTATAAGGTTTTCCCATAGCCTTCTCTTCTCCAGGATGCACAGGTACTCTGGGCAGCAATGAGATGGGCTAAACTGGGCTGTGACACAGAATAAGCAAGCCTGAACACAGATGAGAAAATCACAAAGTAAGAGAAAAAGCCTTCACAGAAATGAGCACTGCTTGTAACACAGCAGTATTGTACACAAAAGATTTGGCTGTATGCAGGTTTGTCTATAACTTTTCCTGCTGTTTCGGTTTCAGCCAACATTCCCTGTCTGTTCAATCTATTGTACCACCATCCCTGCATTACCACTGCCACCATGGTACCACTGCCCTTGAAGTACAACCAACACATTGGTGCATCTGCCCCTGCAGTACCCCTGCCACCATGGTATGGCTGTCACCACAGTATGACTTTGCCTTCAGGAATATTTCCCTGCCTTCTCTCTCCTGTCTGACAACACTTGTATGAGAATTCCTTTACACTGAACATTTTCTCCATCATTAATTCTTCACATAATTTGATATTATGCTTTAGTTGCATGAAGAGAGACTTAGGTTATTTTTTATAACAATGTAGAAAGCATGCTCAGTCTGTCCCTCTCAAAGATGGATCTCATCTGATTTCTCTAGTCTATGCTCGCAACTCTGAGCTATTCTCTTTTGACAGGAGATATTGTCATTTTCCATTGGAAACCACATTAAGACTATTAGCTCACTACTATACTAGTAAATAGAAGAGGACAAGGCTTATGCTCTGGCCTTGAGATCAAGGGATATGGCCCAGTTTGCATCTCTGCAGGTAAACAATATCACACGTTGAGGAAAGGAGAGTGGTCCTGTCTTTTGGGAATAGTCTCCAGAAGAACCTGAGCTCTGGACAGGATCCAGGAATTTTGAGGGAAAAGTGCTAATGGGCACAGGCCAAAACTGTGCCAGGAACTGAACTAACAGTCTGATTACTAGCCTGGACTTAGATCCTGGTATTAGATTACTAGTGTATCCATAGCCTGAAAGATCTACAGAATCCATCCAATGCAGTAAGGGCAGATAAGATTTTGTAACTATTTTGGAGTACACTATTTTGATCAAAAGTTTAGAAATAATTATCTTTCAGAAATTCTTACATTTTACACAACACATCTGTATAGCCTACAACACCAAAAATAACCAGCCATATACCCCTACACCATAGCATCCTCGTAGGGAAGCTCAGAAAGTGTGGATTAGATGAGCGGACCATGAGGTGGATTGAGAACTGGCTGAATGACAGAGCTCAGAGGGGAGCAGTGGTGCAGAGTCTAGTTGGAGGACTGTAGCTGGTGGTGTTACCTAGGGGTCAGTACTGGGTCCAGTCTTGTTCAACATTTCATCAATGACGTGGATGAAGGGACGGAGTGTACCCTCAGCAAGTTTGCTGATGGTACAAACCTGGGAGGAGTGGCTGATGCACCTGAGGGCTGTGCTGCTATTCAGAGAGACCTGGACAGGCTGGAGAGTTGGGCAGAGGGGAACCTCAGGAAATTGAACAAAGGCAAGTGTAGAGTCCTGAACCTGGAGAGGAACCCCATGCACAAGTTAGGGGTTGATCTGCTGGAAAGCAGCTCCATGGAGAAGGACCTTGGAGTCCTGGTGGACAACAGATTAGCCATGAACCACCAATGTGCCCTTGTGGTCAAGAAAGCCAATGGTATCCTGGGGTGCATTAAGAAGAATGTGAGCAGCAGGTTGAGGGAGGTTCTCCTCCCCCTGTACTCTGCCCTAGTAAGGCCACATCTGGAGTACTGTGTCCAGTTCTGGGTTCCCCAGTTCAAGAGACACAGTGAACTACTGGAAGGAGCCCAACAGTGGGCTACAAGGATGATTAAGGGACTGGAGCATCTCTCTTATGAGGAAAGGCTGAAAGACCTGAGGCTGCTTAGGAGAAGACTCAGAGAGGGTCTTACCAATGTTTATAAATATCTGAAGGGTGGGTGTCAGGAAGATGGGATGCGTCTCTTTTCGGTGGTGCTCAGCAACAGGACAAGGGTCAATGGGAACACTGGAAGTTTTACCTCAACATCAGGAAAAACTTATTTACTGTGAGGTTGTTGGAGCCTGGAACAGGCTGCTCAGGGAGATTGTGGAGTCTCCTTCTCTGGAGACTTTCAAAACCTTCCTCGATGTGCTCCTGTGCAACACTAGGTGAACCTCCTTTATCAGGGGGGTTGGACTAGACCATCTCCAGAGATCCCTTCTAACCCCTGCCATTCTGTGATTTTGTGATACCAGTGCCTTCCAGATCATGCTCTGCAGGCAGCATCTCAGGCCTGCTCAAAAGGGACGGGAAGAAGGCAAGGAAGACGTAAGTGGAGCGGCAAGCAAGAGTGCCCAGGGCAGTGCATACAGGGCTGAGATGAACCCATGAGGAAAGTAGAGTAGTTAAATAGGTCATACAAGTACAATGGTGGGCTGCTGTCTAGAAGCAATAACTAGATGGACAGAAAAGCAGATAGCTGGATGACAATACTGTTATGCTGATAGTCTGTGTTAATGGAAGGTAGGCATGGCTTTGCTGTACCAGTTCACTTCTGCTGAATGTGAAATGCCATGATCTTTGTTTTAGGGAAGAATTTCCAAGACCCAAAGAAAAAAAAAAAAAAAGAAACAAACTGGAATCGGATTTATCATCTGCATGGATTCACACCTGCAATTGATGCCAGTGCCTTGTTTCTGTTCAACAAATGGTCCCAACTGTACACACGCAATGCACATGCAGCTGGAGTCACAGAATCACAGAATGTTCAGGGTTGGAAGGGATCTCTAAAGATCATCTAGTCCAATGCAGCTGCCAGAGTAGCATGACCTAGATCAGGTCACACAGGAATGCATCCAGGTGGGTTTTGAATGTCTCCAGAGCAGGAGACTCCACAACCTCCCCAGGCAGCCTGTTCCAGTCTCTGTCACCCTCACCATGAGAAAAGTTTCTCGTTTACGTTTACATGGAATCTCCCGTGTTCCAGCTTGCACCTGTTGCCCCTTGTCCTATCATTGGATGTCACTGAGAAGAGCCTGACTCCATCCTCCTGGCACTCACCCTTTACATATTTATAAACATTAATGAGGTCACCCCTCAGTCTCCTCCAAGCTAAAGAAACCCAGAACCCTCAGCCTTTCCTCATAAGGGAGATGTTCCACTCCCTTAATCATATTTATAACTCTGTGCTGAACTTTTTTGAGCAGGTCTCCATCCTTGAATTGAGAGACCCGGAACTGGACACAGTATTCCAGATGCAGCCTCACCAGCGCAGAGTAGAGGAGGAGGAGAACCTCTCTTGACCTACTAACCACACCCCTTCTAATACACCCCAGGATGCCATTGGCCTTCTTGGCCACAAGGGCACATTGCTGGCTCATGGTCATCCTGCTGTCCACCAGGACCCCCAGGTTCCTTTCCCCTGTGCTGCTTTCCAGCAGGTCAATCCCCACCCTATACTGGTACCTTGGGTTGTACTTTTCCAGATGCAAGTCTCTGTACTTGCCTTTGTTCAATTTCATTATATTTCTGCCCATCCAACACTCCAGCCTGTCCAGGTCTCATTGGATGGCAGTACAGCCCTCCAGTGTGTCAGCCACTCCTCCCAGTTTTGTGTCATCAGCAAACTTGCTGTCAGTGCACTCTGCTCCCTCATCCAGGGCATTGATGAATATATTGAATAGTACTGGTGTCAGTACTGACCCTTGAGGGACTCCACTAGATACAGGCCTCCAACGAGACTCTGTCCCACTGACCACAACTCCCTTCTATCCTTCAACAAGTTCACAATCCACCTCACTATCCAATCATCCACACCACACTTCCTCAGTTTAGCTGTGAGGATGCTGGGAGGGATGGTGTCAAATGCTTTATTGAAATCAAGATAAACCACATCCACTGCACTACCATCATCTATCCACCTGGTTATGTCCTCATAAAAGGCTATCAGGTTGGTCAAGTTTGACTTCCCCTTGGTAAAACCATGTTGACTGCTCCTAATGACCCTCTTATCCTTGATATGCTTAGAGACAGCTCCATGGATAAGTTGTTCCACCACCTCTCCAGGGATGGAGGTGAGGCTGACTGGTCTATAGTTACCCAGGTCCTCCTACTTACCCTTTTTGAAGACTGGAGTGACATTTGCTTTCCTCCAGTCCTCAGGCACCTCTCCAGTTCCCCACAACTTACAAAAGGTGATGGAGAGTGGCCTAGCAATGACTTCCGCCAGCTCCCTCAGCACCCACAGGTGCATTCCATCAGGACCCATGGATTTATGGATGTCCAGATTACTTAATTGGTCCCCAACCCTGTTGTCATCCACCACGGCAAACTCCTCCTTTCTCCTGACTTCCTCTGGGGCCTCAGGGGCCTGGGGCTCCTGAGCACAGCCTCCAGCAGCATAGACACAGATAAAGAAGGCATTCAGTAACTCTGCTTTCTTTGTATCCTCTGTCACCAGGGAACCCACATCATTCTTCAGTGGGCCTACATTGCCTCTAGTGTTAGTTTTAACTTAAATGTACTTGAAGAAGCCCATTCTGTTGTCCTTGATCTTTCATGCAAGGTTTAACTGCAAGAAGGCCTTAGCTTTCCTGGTTGCTTCCCTGCATCCTCTGACAATAGTCCTATATTCTTCCCAATGGCCAGCCCCTCCTTCCACGATCTGTAGACTCTCTTGTTACCCTTGAGCTTGCCCAGCAGTTCCCTGTTTAACCATGCAAGTCTCCTAGCTCCATTTCTTGATTTCCTACCTGTTGGAATGCTCTGATCTTGAGCTTGGAAGAAGTGGTCCTTGAATGTTAACCAACAATCTTGACCCCTTTACCTTCTAGTACTCTGTCCCATGGGAACATTTCCCCTAGCAATTGCTTGAAAAGGCCAGAGCTGGCCCTGCTGAAGTCCAGGGTTGTGATTCTGCTTGGTATTCTGCTCCTGACACACAAAATCCTGAACTCCACCATCTTGCAGTTGCTGTAGCCAAGTCTGCCCTCAACCTTCACTGCTTCAGCCAGACCCTCCTTGTTAGTAAGAATAAGATCCAGCACCATCCCTTTCCTACTTGGCTCATCCACCATTTGCATCAAGAAGTTATCATCAGTGCACTGGAGGAACCTCCTGGACCGTGAAGAGCTGGCTGAGTAGGCCTTCCAGAAAATATCTGGATAGTTAAAATCTGCTCTCTCTCTTTCTCTGCTCTCCAGCCACCCTTTAAGTGCCTCCACTTGGTCACTTGCTCTGGATTTCTGTAAGTGACAAAAGGTTTCATGCTTTATGCAACAACTGTGTTACTCTCTTGCTCTGAGGACTTTTTATTTTCATTGATTCCTGCTATTTAATTTTCTAACAGCTCTCTCAAATATTCAGATATATCTATTTTCCTTCAGTTAGATACAGGAACTTCATTTGCATATGAAGAAAGAATCAGCCAAGGAAGGGCATCTGAAATATGTACAGCCATTTTCTGAACTTTTCAAAGCCACATGATAATGGATTTGAATACACAAAACATGTAGTGGGTACCTGGTACCAATTATTGACTGCACTGGAAGAGTCAGCAGGATCAGGCTCAAGTTTAAAATAAGACAGCTTGGAATATCTGAAGCCAATATAATATTAGGGAAGAATTACAGCTGCTGGCTGTCATTTCTCCATTCAGAGATTTGCAGATTTGAAAAATACCTTTTGCAAGACAGAAGTATGACAAACTAAATGAGTCTGCCTTCCATCACTGGCAGATTTGCTGTGTGTGCTGCTCTAGACTGAAGCATCCCACTACTTAGAGATTACAAGTCACTGGGGAGAAGAGTCAGTCAAAGAGTAAACAAGACTCCCACCATAATGACTTATTTCCATAGTGATATGCAGAGCTACCTAGTAAGAGGCAGACTGTCCAAGCAATAGCACCAGTACTTAGTTTTATTAATTACCTTACCTCCCTACGAGTCTTAAATCATTTTGGAAGCTTCATCTAGCCTGTTCAGGTTGACCATCATGCTTCTTGTTTTTCACATAAAGAAGTGGCAGCATTTAACACAGGTAGTTTCTTCAAGTATTCTTTACCTTTTTTATTTTAAAGGAAGAAAAATATTACTTTAAAAAATGTAGGCTTTTTACTCAACACTTGTCTTAAAAAAATGGGTTTTTTTTCTCAAGAAGTTCTAAATAGGATCATAAAAGAAGCTTTCATTAGAGAAGACAAAGGCCCCAGCCACAGGTTTGAAGAAAGGACAGCACAAAAGAAACTGAAGCCCCGAGACACCTTATGTATGCACAATTTGGATTCATGGTGCAAACTTGCAAGCCTGGTTGGAAACCAACCAGCTTCTTGTTGAACCTCAGAAGCAATGGTTAGCTGGGTAAAATACATTTCACTGCTGAGTCCTTTGTACTCCACAGGCTATGAAAAATTGAGGTAAATCCCTCTTTATCAGTGTTGCAGGATATATTTTGATTCATGACAAAGCAGTAGACATGAAGGATTTTTAAGATGAAATCTTAAAAAAATGTCAGCTCTGGCAAAAGGAAGATCATATAAAGATTTTATTTCACTTTTTTTATGGCTCTATTATGCTAAAGAAATGTAATGTTATTTCTGAATCTGCAATTACTGTCAAAAAAGTATTTTGACAGATGATAAACACCTGAGTGTTTGTGCATGAGTATGCATGGATACATTTGCATTGTTAGCCTGAATAAATGTCTTATGATACATATTACTTATAAGCTTTGTTTTCAAAAGGGTGGATGCCACAACAGCAATTATGAAGTGTAACCCCAAGCAGCAAGCTGGTGCTAAACTATTCATTTCATTATTCTGATCTTCTGAGAACATAGAAAAATCACATACTTACTTCATTCATCTGCAACAACTTACTTAGCATTTGTGCAAGCTCTCTGAAGCACAGACTGGCTTTGTTACCCGTTTACACAATGCTTAATAAAATCTTTGTCATGAGCTCCTATGTGTTATTACTGTACACAGCAGGTATAGACATGTAAACCACCAATATATCTCATGTCATGTTTAGGCACTCATCCACATTTCCCTGTAGGTCTTGATGAACCCTGACTGGGGCCAAACTGAAATTATGGAAAACTGTTCCCACATAGACATCCACCATTCAGATCAAGCCTACAGCTACTCTGGTAGGTCTAATATTCCTATGGAGTTTTGTCTTCTCAAACAGAATGATATACTTTCAAAATAAAAGATATTCAGGAAGATTAGTGGTTTGAATAATTTTTTCTCAGAAATATGTCATAGCATCATCCTTTGTGTAATTGTCATTTGTCTTTCAACCCACATGTGTCTGTGGTTCTTTGCACTTATATGCTCCAACACACTTATGGAAGAATGACTTTCACCTTGAGACAAACTACAGGAAAGATCCAGGAGAATTATTAGCCCATGAACTATCTGACTTGCATCCTACCTGGAAGTGGATAGTCTCTTCCCCATATGCTGGTCTAGACCCACAGTCACCCAGACTTCAGTTCTAAGAGGAGCTGGAGTGAAAAGTCCAGGATCAATAGACATAAACCCTAAAAATAGCAGAAGAAAAGACATTGAAAGAAAGCCAAGAACTACATTTCACCTGGAATTTCCTATCTCCAGTGGTGAGCACAGTCTGTGTGCAAATATTAATCACAGATTCAGAAGACTGCTAACTGTGTGCTTTTCTTTAATATCCTGTTTTAGTCATGTCGGCTGCAGGCTGGTTCTCTTGGAATATGCTGCTTAAGTATTTTCTTATCTTTCTATTTGCATTAACTTTGGGTTTGGATTTTCAGTGCTCATTAATGTCCATCTACTGTATCACTCAATATAAAATATTGCACTTCACTAACACCAGCTACATTATCCTTTTTATGTCTAACAGCAGTTATCCCTCCCCATCACTGCCATTTGATTTTAACTTCTGTGACTGAAACAAGTTATTGCTGCTTCTTGTTAACAAGTCCTAAGAAAATGATCACTGACAAAATGTAGAACAGAGAACTCAAGTAGGATAACTTTGGCCATTTATTGCTGCTACTAATTATCCTAACCTTCTTATCATAATTACTTATTGGCCTACTTACCCAGTTATCCTAACCACACAGCCTTGACTTCCGCTACGCTCAGGATTCAGTGCTAGTAGAGCTTAAGTCTTTGTTACTGACACTAAATATAACCTAAAAATGAAACAAAGAGCGAGCAGTAATTGAAACAATACCATTCCTTTGACAGCCATTTCCTTGGCAGTAGTTGTTACCACCATGAACATCCAAGGGCATGAGAAAAGAAGAGTTTATAAGAAGAGGAAAATCTTCATCAGCCCAGCTGATACAGAGGTGAAAAAAGCTTGCAGGGGTGTAGGTCTTTCTTTAAACAGAGCAGTGATACTCAAAGCCAAATACAAGCTGAAGAAATTCCTCTGAGTTTAGTTAAGTATGATGATCATCTGAAAGAATGGTAACTGGAGTCTCCAGAACAGAGTGTTAGCAAGGCAAGGTGGTGAGATGTTTGTCCTACGGGGAAACATTTTGTTTGAAGGAAAGCCCTTTTCTCTATTTACATTGACAGTTCATCTTCTGAAGGTTCAGTTTCATCTTCTTAGAGGGTTTTCTTGCTCAGGCCGGAAAGGTCCAAGGCAGTGGCAGCTAATGATGTAAAATGCTGGTAATAGGTAGCTGGAAGTTCCTGCCAGTGCTGCCAGGAGTTGCTCAGCTTTACCCATGCAGTTTCCCCAAGGATGAGTGGTATGTGGGATGAGATACAAGACATTTGAAGGGTGTCATGCATGGCCAAAGGAAGCTATAGGTGCAAGGGAACTTAAGTGAGACAGCTCAGTACTTGGGGCATGCTTGCAAGAGAAGAGTTTACCAAGTAGACCAACCCAACAGACAATATCCCTAGCTCTGAGTAGTCAGGTGTGGGGAAAATTTCAGATGGAAATATCACACATGCTTTAGCCTGTTCTTTGCCCTCCCTCCAGGTGCCTGCTTATAGTTATTACAGGAGAGAATGCCAGGTGCTACTGACCCCTCACTCTGAATCAATACAGCTGCTTCTGTTTCTTATTCTGCAAAATGCAGATGTAGGATCTCAACAGTCACAGCCAGGGAGGTGTTCTACTATTTATTATTTTTTTTTCTGAGGCACAGTCTGGATTCATTCACTGCAGATATTTCTTTCTTTTCTAATGGCAAGTTAAGTGACAAGAGGGTGACTGAAGCTGAATGAGCAATTCTTGGGAAGACTGGAAAAATTCCCAGAAAAGATTTTTTTCTGATATAGGTTATAAACCTTAAATTAATTTTTTTAAAACGTGTTCCAAACTACCAAGAATGTACAATTGTTTGGGGTATAGTTTCGTACTTACTAAAACCATTGCTCTGAAAAATGCCATCATTTCAGAGGAGCATTGTTACAAGGTAAAACCTTCTTTACATTGTAGAACTGAATATTGAAATGGTTGAGCTCAGATACAACTCACTTGGGTCCAAGTGCCCAGCTGTACATTGCAAACATATTACTGTTTCTTCAAAGGGATTGCTATTGCACTAATTATTTTGCACACACTGCCACAATAACTGCTGTTACCCATCCACTTATCCATCATGAGAGGAATGGAGTTGCTTAGTCTTAACTATGTAAATGAGTTAAAAAACATTACAAGTTTTACAATACAATGAAATGTTTACATTACAAGAAGCACACTGTCATATAGCTTTTAACAAATTCATGACCTTTAAGAACCGCAACTCTGCATATGGCATTAAAAGCACACTGTTCAGTAAAGGTCTACTGCATTATTTAATTTGTGTACAGTTGAAAAAAACTTCAAAAACGTTTTCTATTTAGATTCCAATTTTTGTTGAAATAAACATTGTACTTAAAAATAGTTCACCACATCAGCAGGTTTTTTTCAGCTTTGATTCTTCCCCTCTCTAGCAGCAACAGTAGGTGCTCCTGTTGTGTTTATAATAGGTGTTCTGGGCGTGTTTAGGAATTCTGGCACCAATAATGCTTGCCACATCAGCCAAAACCACATCTATTCATAAGGTTAGAAAGTGCACACCCACATACCTGTATCTTTGCAAATCAAGCAATGTAACACCTTAGATTGTTGGTGCTTTTAATCTCAGTCATTAAAAGAGGTTTCTAATCCTTTAATAATGCTCCCTTCAAACTGTAATGTAATCTGTTAATCTCTTTAAGAAGCTACTGAATTCGTCCATCATAGGCATCTGTTTGTAGTGACATATGTAACAAATTAAGGTGGTGTCTCTTTTTCAAAAGTGAACTAACTGAAAGCAACGAAAAAGGAAAGTAATGAAGTTCAGCCAAAAGGACACTTATCTCACACTAAAACCTATGCAGGGCTGCAAAGAGTAACAAAACATGAGACACATCACAAACAACATAACTATTATTCTCCTTCCCATTATTTAGGTGTCTGATTCATTTATTTACAGGTTCAGCACTGAAAGGAACAAGTTGAAGAAGTAAGCTTGAATTACTACTACAATGATACACAGCCACGTGTGTGACACTTATTTACAGGGAACCAATTTTTCTGCAGAGTTGAAATAGCACAGCATTGAAGTATTTCAAGACATATCTGTAAGCCAAAGATCTACAGTACAGCTCACTTTTACCTTTCTATTTTTTAAGGCATTTCTGTGGAAGATTATTTACACACCTACTCCTTGACAGAACATATGATGGTAATGCTATTTTCCTACAAAATTGTTTATCCAGTTATGTAAGACAAAAAAAAGGCTGAATCTCATCTGTCAGTAGAATATAAGATACTGAGGGTTTTAATCTCCTTATGTTTTTAAAAGGCATTGAAGAGACTCTACAATAAACAACACATAAGTTTAGGGACAAAAAGCTTTGTGAACATGTTTCCATCCTTAATCATATTTGGGATAGAGATAAAATCTTTCATATAGCAAATTAAAACAAATTAGTTATATGAAATATCCTGAGAGGAGGGAACCTATTTTGCAATTATTAATCAAATAGCTGGCACAGTGCTCTGCCTTGGCCAAAGTACAAACTGCATTACCAGTCCTACCAGGGCTGTACATACAAAGGAACGGTGGTGAAGTCTCTGTCATTTTCAAAGTTGTGAACTTCACTGAAACAAGTGTGGGTTTAATTTAAATGTGTTTAATTTAATAACTATATGAATGTGTTTATTTTTAAATTGGAATTGTGTCAGAGACATCATTCTGTTCAAATGCAAGACTAGCATCACAATGTTGTGCTCATTAAGGGATTTTAATTGTTACGTATTTGAGTATAAAATACTTCTTTTAGCTTTTATAAAGACCACTTTTAGCAGAACAGTTAATAACTGGATCTGCTGTGTGAGTTTCCTGTTTAATCTTCAAATACTTACAGACGCATGAGTAAATACTATATTTCTCTCCTACTAAAACATTGAGAATAAATGTAATATTTCAGTATACAACTACATTACCTACTCAAATACAAATGCAAAACAAATTGGCCCAAAAAGGGTTACAGGCTAAAGAAAACAGCAAAAGGATCCTAGCAGAAAGGAAACCTAGAAATGTCAAATGTTTCAGTTGCACCTATCATGAATTAGCAATTTACAAGCACAGAAAAATAAGGGAAAATAAAATGCACGTATTAAATCTACTATGACTCATAGCAGCTCTGTTGTACCTTCTGCTGTTTATAAAGGCTGTTATTTGTAGCTCATGGCACACTAATGCTGTGAGAAAGTTGTTCCTTGCATCTCCGATATGCAGAAATTGAGCAAGAGCTGCTGCATGACTGTCACAGCCACGGGCCACCGATGAAGCTGTGGATAAAGCTGTGCTATTGCAGGGATTTTAACTTGCAGTTCCCAGTCAGGGTGGCAGTTTTATAGGTTGCCATATAGAATACAAGATGACCCAAATGCAGAAGAAATTTCAGTCTAATACAGCTTTTCAAAGCCACGGAATAATACAGACCTCAGGAAGTACCATGTTTCCAAAGGATGGAGAGGTGGCAGGTATCGTAGCCTGTCAGATCTTGTGTTTCCAGGGAGCTATAGCTAAGACACTAGCAGGCTAAACAACTGCTCTGCTTACTTGAGTGCCTCACTCACACACTTTCAAACCTGCAGGCTCTGGTCCTTCAGGATAACTGCTGGCCCTCTCAGTGGGATGATTTGTGTGCAGCATCTACAGCTCTGATCTCTCCGGCAATGCAAGTGAAGCACAGTGCCATGGTAAAATAGCCTTTGTTACAGCTTTTGGCAGTTACCAGTGACTATGCAATAAACTAAAGTTATTTAGACCTTAAGAGTTTTAGAAAAAAACAGATCTTAAAATAAAAACAGTCTTCAGACCTTCCTGCTGCTGCCTAAGTCTGCTCATCCCTGGATCAGGACAGAGCTAAGCTTTGCCAGGGCCTGTGCAAAACCTGCCCTGGCCCCAGCAGCTCCTCTGTTCTGCTTCACTCCCTGCCCTCCACAACAGTGTTATGACCAGCAGCTCTGGGATTTGCTGTGCTGTGAAAGCTTGTGGTTGCATTCAAATGTGTAATTTGTTTAACTTGCTCATGAAAACAAAAGGAAGACTGTCTTGTTCCAAATGGTCACTAGAACCCACCATTAATAGGGGATCTAGTTCCTGCCAGGGTATCACCAGTGAAAACAAGTCTTGCTGTTATTATGAGCATGATAATGATAATAGACACATTAATATGAGATGCTATGAAAAGTGGTCATTGCTGCATGCTGCAAAGAAGAGGGGAGAGGCACTGGGATCAGAGGATGGTGATAGGTTAGCAGAAGGATAGGGAGAAGGAGCTGAGAGGGTAAGCACAAAGTTGAAGGTAATGCAGGAGACAGAGATGGGAATACAAGCCAGTGGAACAGTGACAGTTCCTGCCTGGGATGATGGAGAGTGAAAAACATACTTTTCAAGTAGCCAGAGCAAGGAAACTTTTTTTTTCGCATGCGCATCAGGGGCTGCATTTTGATCTTTAAAGACTGCACATGATGTAGGAATAGGCAAATTCCTCCCAAACGTTCAGAAAAAAAACAGAACGAAGTTTAAATGTTTCACAGCAATGTGACTGTTGTGTGTCTCATTATTCTAAGCCACACTTCTGAGCTCTGCAGCTATAGTGTGCACACTGTAAGCGGGGTCCAAGGAGGGGTGGGAGGCAGCAATTCAGACCGTTGAGTTCCAAGGACTGGCAAAGCAGACAAGCCATATTAGCTTGGTGTTGGAAATGTGCTGTTCTCATGTAGCTGCCTCTCCTCTCCACCAGGATTGTTGAGAAGTGGTTTATGTTATTTATAACTGCTATACTATTTTTCTGCTTTTAGTCACCACAGCTTCCTGTTAAATGGCAATTTGATTATACATGGAGGTTTTATATGTCTGTAACACAGTACCTTCAACTCTCTCCTGGGTCTACAAACTCCTCGTGCAATTATTACTGCTTGCTATTGCAAGATTGTTGCGTGGCAACTTTGCACAAATTAGTAATACCTTGAAATGTAGTTGATAGAGTTAAATCCCTAAATGCTGACCTGTGCTCCTGAGCATCGATACCAAACATCACCAGAGTGCCCAAGACCCTGCACCAGGAGAGACAGCAAAGCAGTCCTGTGGCTCAAGATCCTACTGACTTCCTTCAAAGACCTGTTTTTTTCCTTCTTCCTAACAAGCATCGTGCTGCCATTGCAATGATGCTGCCTCTGCCGAGCTCAACAGCACTACACCGTGTTTTGCAGCACAGACATACCCAAAGAGAATAGCAGAGTCATTTTCTTTCTTCATCCCACTGGGCAGCATAAAAGGAAGAAAAGTCAGGAAACAGCATTTCAAATACTGTACAGGTGATGCTGCTGACCTTCTGTACAGCTCTGGCTATTACATTCTCCCCTTCAAAGATTTTCTTTCAAGAATTTCTGTCAACAGAATCTGCATTTAATTCCCCATCTGTAATAACTAGAGGCAAAGGCTGTTCTTTCAGGGAGGCATCAAGGTTCAGGGGTTTGCTGGGATGAGCTGGCCTGTCAGCACAGCAGCAAAGAGCCCAGGTACGTTCCATTCTCAATTCATTTTCCCCCTAAGAAATTAAATCTGGAAATCTACAGTAAAGTACATAAGAACAATAAATGTCAGATTTTTATAACATCCTACTCATGTAATATTTCCTGTGCAGTATTCCCTTGCTGTTCATCAAACTTAACACAGCTGTAAGCACTTACTTAAAAAGTCTGTAAAGGTGGAATTAATACTTCTTTACAAACTTACTTTTCACAGCTGTGTGCTTGAATTACACCATAAAGTCTGTGAAATTGAAAAAACAATACATAAATCAAATCTTATCAGATGTAAAATTTCTAAAATATATTTTGGACTTCAATCCCAAGAGCCAAGATCTCTGTTCATATTTAATACCTGGGTTAGAAAGGGCAATGTTTTGGGGAAAAAAAATGTTAAAAGCACTTCTTATTCCAAGGAAATGAAGTTAAAGTTATAAGTGAGATGCAAAACCCACTGGTCAAACTATTGAAAAGCAAGGCGCTTTCATCTCAGAGACAGACACATTGCTTTCATTCTGGATGGCACAGTCCTGATCCTCTCCTCAGAGCTCTTAACAAATGCATAAGCATGCACTCAATATAATGAATATTTAGCAAGAATAAGGCTTTTCAAAGAAGGCTTTCATTCTGAAATTATTCTTTCCATGTGTTAGTCTTTTTAGTAGTGAGAGGATAGAAATCCATTTGTAGTCTTTTTGGTGTGTATACAAACATTTTTGTCTATTTATTTTAATTTTCCTTCCTCGTACACAATTGCTACAGATAATCTGCACAGAAATGGGATCTACATATAAGATCTGGCCTCATATCACAGATTCACTTGAAAAAAAAAGAAGACTGGAAGTTAAAATGTCCATGTCAAGAAGAAATTGAGTGGGTTTTGTTTGGTTGGGTTTTTTAAGCCGTCATGGAACATTACCTACTGTAAATTGCTACTCTCCTTTTCTTTCTAACTTTGATAGTATTCACTATTACTAGAAAAAATCCCCAACATTTCCTCCATATGCTATGGGAATAAACACTTAAAGTTTATGAGGGGATTAAATATATAATGTTGGTAGCAAATAGACTGAAATAAATACTCCAGCAGCAGATAAATCTGGATCCAGGGTTGAACTAGGTAGAAAACCTGATTGCGTCTCACTGAAGATCTCCATGTGACCAAATGTCTGTGGCATTTTCAGAGCTGTAAAACATCTCCATGGTTAGCCATAAACTTCTAGTGATGTATTTATAGTTCATAGGGGGGAAAAAAAAAAAAAAAAAAAGAGTCAGTATAATTGGCTTGGCACATATCTGAAGATTTTATCTGAGAGATTTTAAGTGACTAATGAGAGAGAACTGATTCCATGTTCCAGCGGCGTATAATTTCTTTTTCCACACTTCATACTAGACAGCAGCAGTATAAGATACTGTTAGGAGAGCCAATGAGATATGTTGGAGCACAAGTTTCCCTACACAGTGACAGTACCTGATTCTTGTCTACTTCTTCTAGCAATATCTAGTGAGAGGTTTGATACAACTACTTGCTGGCTAGCTAGAGCTCAATACAGAGGGCACTGAGATAAAGCTCAAAGGCTTGAGGAAGCACCAAAGGTCTTAGCAGAGATTAACTCAATCCCTTGACTGAAGTAGAGCATCTACTATTACCTACTTGGTCTCACAGGCTAGAAGCCTAATTGGCAGAATGATTTCCTGTAGATGCTAAGGCTGAGGCCACTGTCAAGGTTCACGTTGTATAACCTGTCCCTGGGATGATGGATGCCATGGTTGCTTTCAAACACAGCCTTCCAGAAGCAGTTTCTGTCTTTTGTGACCTGGGGATGAGTCTGGTGGGATGTATCGTGTGCTTTCAGAAAGCAACAACAGAAAAAGTCATATTTTCTCTGGCATTTACTCTACTGTTATTTACTCACCAAGTAATAACACAGAAATCAGTAGTTTCAAAATGGAATTCAAGGCATGGTGCTGACCCAGTGAGCTCAGGCCTTACTGACCCCACTTCTCTGAGCCGTCCCACTCAGCCACTGAGACAGCAGACACCAGGCTGAGACATCAGACCTTGGGGGGCATGAGCCTGACTGCTCCCAGGGATGGACGGCTTGGCCAGAGAGAACCCAAGTCAACCCAGACCAAAGGAATCTGAGGTCACCCAGGATGCATAGCTGCATATGCTGAAATTGCCTGGTGATTCTTACAAGCAATCAAAGTGTATTTCAGGTACATATTGCAGCTTCAAGTGTGATCACACAGCTAACACCCAATGAGGTATATAACCCGTATCAGTTAGGTGGTGTTCCTCTCTAGTCATGCATCTCTGCCAAGTTTCTTAATTGAAATTACAGGGGCTTTTGTGATAGGTACATAAACCTAAGTGTCACTGAGCTTTTGGACACCGGTTAATGCAGAATATATTGCTGATGTCAGCAAGCAAAAGCTAATGTATGGGCAAACAAGCACTAGGCAGCTCAGGAATCATATTATCCCCTTACTCCCACACACCACGCCTGCCAAGGTTAAAGAAAAATGTTATCTTATGTGTTCATTATCACTTAACTGATAATTTGAAGGACTGCTGAAAGCAAATATAGGAGGAAATTTATGACAATGCCACACAGGATAGAATGATCAGAGAATTATTGCAATCCTGTCCAATCATTTTAGGCAAGAATTTGTTGTTAAAGATTATGTTCTTCTGGTTTTATGTTGAAACCATTTCAGTGCAACAATAAAGCGTTTTGAAGAACATCTGTGCTAGGGTATCCCAACACCCCCCTTTACAATAACACATTTGGTGAAGTTTTCCATAATAACTACTTCTCATTAAAACATTTTTTAATTTACTTGTCCTACTTGTCCATTTTGCAACATTTCTCTGTGGCCAGAGCTATATAAAACTCTCTACAAGGAAAGGAAGCTGACTACAAAAATGCAATCAAACACATAATCTTATTATTTTCACTTATTTTTTTACTGTTTCATATATTTTCTAGCAATTTTAGATTTTACAGGGCCTCTTCAGGACAACTGCTTTAAAATACTATCTAAAAAATGTAATACACTAAGAATTACATTCACGTGAATGTTTTACAGGAATTATTGTGAGTATATACAAAAGGACAGCTACCTAATTGAGAAAACATCCATAAATATTTACTTCCTGATAAGTAAGATAAGCCGTATTAAAAAAAAAAAAACAAAAACAAAAAGCCACCAAACAAACAAACAAACAAACATTAAATGGAGATGAAGTTTTCAGATACCTGCTAAGTGTGTGCTGTTAGTAATACTGCTTCTCATCAAAGTCCCAGGGGAATTGCAGCTTTGTGCTAAATGCTCTCCAGTATAAAAGATAGCTGTTTAGCCAAGGAAACTTCTTATTCACCACTTTTACAGGCATAAATTTGAAGTAAAAAAGAAATCTTAGTCTATGTATATTTTCAGCTAACCATTTGAGGAAGGATGCAGGCCACATGCACTAACATTCCTTACCCAAAGCCAAAGATTTCTTTCACTGGATACTAGACATAGTGGGAAACAAATGAAAAAAAGCTATTACTTCCTGGTTCCTAGTAGCAGAACATTGTTTTCTTGTTCAATCTACCAGTATTGGTCTCTTGTGTTTCCATTTACAGTTTAGCAAAAACGGAACATGCTGTGAAATAATATATTTCTTTATTAAGAAATAATAAACACAAATGCATTAAAGCTTTTAGATCAGCAGTTGCAATGCTGACATAACCATCCCTCAGAGCAAAACAAGTCCTTTCACAACTGCTTCATTTGGGGCACCACCTTTCCCTCAATTATACACAGAGAGCAAAACAGCTGTTAACTCCTAAATTCATTCAAA
The DNA here is from genome assembly GCA_024605025.1 of Megaceryle maxima. Classification (NCBI taxonomy): domain Eukaryota; kingdom Metazoa; phylum Chordata; class Aves; order Coraciiformes; family Cerylidae; genus Megaceryle; species Megaceryle maxima. Next base: position 7,431 of record JANHGN010003564.1, on the reverse strand, counting down.
TGTGTTATTTAATTAGGTCTTGGTTTACAGCATAACAAGTTTCCAAGATTGAACTTTAACGGGCAAATAATTGACAACAAAAACTAAATGAGAATAAATTTAAAAAATGAAGGTAATGTTTGTAGGAGTAATGGGAATTGTGTTGGTAACTAATGAGTTACCTACCTTAAACCACAAAAGGCAAGGTGAGTAATCTAATCCAGTGGAGCTGAAGTTTGGTAGGAAAGCAAATGGGCCATATAAACACAATAGTTAATTGCTTAATTGCTTAGTCAAAGCTCAGTCTTCAGGTCATATGGAAGATGGGTAGCTTAGATATAATATGCACTGTATTATTCATTCACAAAAGGAGTACATTTTGACCACGGTTTTTCCCTAAAAAAATATCAAAGAAGCTCAGTTGGAGTTCCAAAGACCATGTTATTTCTAAAGCAGCTATCTGAACTTGAGTACAGTGATGGGAAGAAATACAGCTCTTAACAATATTAGGTTAAATTGACAGAGTATAACTCTTACAGAGTTCCAGACCCCTCTCAGAGATCTGAAATCACAGGTTTTCTTGCCCAGAAATGTTGGTTAGCTGAACGGCTGAAAAATGAAGTTTTACACTTAGCAAAGTATAGATATATTATGCAGGAAACATGTCAGATCCTTATACCTGTGAAAATAATATAGTCTAGATAATGAAATTAAAAAGAGTATTGCAAATATTAGTCTCAAAAAGCTGCTAAAGTGCTTTATGTGATTTTTAAAACTATGTTGGACCTTGTGAACCATTTTGATATTCAACCACACTTCAACTCACAGGCAAGAAAACTGCTGCATTGGCTTCTGAGAAATTCTGTTTGGTTTTCTCTAAGAGTGTTGCATCTCTTCTTTCTTTTTCAGCCCACAAAAAGCTTGGCAGGATAAGAACTCTGCAGCTAAACACCAGTGAGCAACAACAGTGAGCCTGATGCACCCTGTCACCAGACCCAGGCCCACTGCTCATCACAGAAAGTCAGGATCTCCCCATGCTTGGGCTGAGTGAACACAGGAGACAAAAAGACAGAAGACAACCTGGGCTCCTTCACAACCACCTCCTAGCTCACACTTTACCCCCAGCTACCCCCCACTCTGACAACAGTCTTCTTCACTGCAGCTGCCATTCTTCACACAGTTTAACTGTGCTACAGAGCTGAAGGTTCAAACACTATTAACCATGCCTCATAAGGACACTACAGTTCATTTTCTACAATTTCCAGTAAAAACTGTAAGAAATAAACTATGCATTAAAAACATAATGATTTAAAAATACACACTAAAAATGCAGGAAATGCCATATTTAAGATCACAAAGGAAGGATTACTTCTATGTGTGTACACGCATCATGCTACGACAACTGCACGTTCACAGTTTCTCTAGAAAAGCCCAATGTTAGTAATTAGGATAAATGTAGAAGAAGACACAATAATAACCACTTCTGCACCAGGAACCTGAGACTTGACAGTGTTTTATTGGTTATCAATGCACAGTCTGAATACCATGAATGCATATCCTTGCATAAATAAATAGTTAAAATACAAACTCTGGGGAAAAAAAAATTACTTGAGTACAATATATTACTACATTGCTGTATCTTTCCACCCATTAATACTATAAGCTTGCTATTAAAAAGGACAGATTATAAATTAAAACTGAACGGGAAAAATTAAAGCCTTTTTTTTTTTTCAACTAAAATGCACACGTATTGGATTATAAATTAGTCTGTACATTAATTAAAAGTTCAGAGTTTAAATTTTTCGTCTTCTTTAAGAAAGTCCTGGTGACTACAGAATTACATTGGGCAGAGCTGATGTCCTTTCATCTTTTTAACACCAAAGCTGAGGGGTTTTTCATTTTGCACTATTTTGCATCAGCATCCTAGGAACACTTATCAATGCATATCAATAAACTGTTAAATGTGTGAAAGACTATAAGCAAAAAAATAAGCAAAAAATGTTAATGCTAGGTACTTGTCCCTGCTGTATGATACCTGTCATCATTTGCTGCTTGGATTCAGAAGCCATGTATGTGGGCTCTGACATACCACTAAACCAAAATTAGAATTTTATCCTCAAAAACACTATCAATTAATTCCAACATAATAAAAGCAGGCAGAAAAAAATAATTGGATACACGTTTTTGTTCATGTACAAGGAGTACTGAAACACACCTTTATTTACAACTGACATTAAGGTGACAAATTTTTCTTGTACACATGGGTAATGTACCAGCCAAGCAGAACAGAACAGATAAACCCAGTAGCTGGCATTAAGCTTATGCATCCTAAGTTAATAAGCACAAAGTCTCATCCACTGAACTTTCTGAAAACCATTGACCGAGATGAAGATCAACTACACACAAATGTTCTTTCCCAGTTGCCCACCACTCTTATTTGGGGATGCGTTCATTGTACATACAAACCAATTCAGTTCCTGCAAACCTTGCAGCGTGTAATGGAGTCTGTTCAGTATGCACAAAAATTCTAATACATCCATCACACTTTTAGTGACAGAATGCCATAGTCTTGGCAGCCTAAGAAAATCCTGAAATGAAGCATCTGATATACCAACCAATTCACAATTGTAGTATAAAGTACAAGCAAAGATGGCATTGCAAAGTTTATGCTCCCGCAGACTCCAGTTCACGTTTGCTGTTTAGAATTAAAACATATTCTACCTGACTTAAATGACTAGACAACCCAATATGGAAAATCAAGCTGTCCTTCTCAGTTCCAGTCAATTGTAGTCTGTTGACCCATGTCATCAGACAGGTCTAAGGATAAGCTGAGTTATTCAAGTGATTAGCCAAGGTTAAAATAATCGGGTACTGAAATTATGACCAAGGACAATATTCTTCCATCCCCCATTAATGGAATTGGTGAACGTGGGACAGTAAGGGAAAACTTACATCTACTTGTGCTTTCACTGGGGGCAAGCAACAATGTTAAAAGCAGTTTTGTAAAGCTTTGTCCCTATTAGGATCACTGCCTCTATAAAACTCCTCCATAAAACTGCCTCTACTGCGACACAGACACCACTAGCTTGCATGTGAAATTGTCTCAGCTGAACTTTAATCACCAGAGCTATGAAAAGTTTTCACTTTTCACGTGCCTGAAATATTTCACCTGCCATTTTTTTTTCATTTCCATTTAGAATAGACACGGTACACAATGCCAGCTGCAAAAACAAGTGCCTTGTTACATGCTTCAGCAATACATCCTCAATGTCTCTGCAAAGTAGTTCAACAAGTAAGCTATTTTTTTTTCAAATTACCTGCATACCCATGTGACTCATGCAGTAGCATCAAAAATGCCAAGGAACCCTGTGGAAGCCTATCCCAGGGTTCTGCACTGTTCATTTTTAACACTACTTTTTTGTTGATATTTTAAGAGAAATATCTCACAGAGTGAAAACTATGCAATATCAATCCTTCTTTGCTCAGCTTACTCTATGAGCATTTCTAAGGTTTGTGCCACAAAACACAAACAAAATTTGTAATCATAATTCATGATATAGCTGAAAATGGTAATTTTAAAGGACACAAAAGAAATTATTTTTAAAAAACATTTAAGATATTGACAACTCTGAATGAATTCATCATATCCAACCCAAAACCTAAGCAGTCTGGATACAAAGCTTTTAATTGGCCAAGTACATCAGTGATATTTAGCGACACTGTATTCATCTTTTTTTTGCTTACAGCTGCCCAAGTAGCCATTTTCCCCATCCAGTATCTCTGTTCCTCATAAACACATCCATGTCTGCATCTTTGCCTTGCTCTGACCTCAGAACTCAGCTTTCCAGAGATTCAGTAAAGTTAAGCAACAGTGGACTAGCAAGGCTGCTTTTTCCCACTATTATTTCAGCTTCAAAGGAAGAGCATGTCTGTCTTTGAAGGAACTGGGAAAAAAAGTCTGCATTTACCAGTATTTTGGAATTAATATAATCAATTTATTTAAATCTACTTTTTGCATCACATAAACCAGTACCAAATATACACACAGTTAAACCTGCAGCTCTTCATTATGAGTACGCCCAGTTAAGATTGCTGCATTTCAGCAATTTAGTTTATTTGTATCCCTAATTTTAACCCAGTACCCTCCTGTCACTTAAGGATGGCCTTCTAGTATGTTTTGAGAGTGGGGGTAGATTTGCACGTACACAGAATACTGTTTAACAAGACATTTGCATCTTGCAGGGGGAGCAAAATCCTTTTATTTCCTTACGACATCACCTCTACTCAAGAGGCAAGAGGGTTGAGATACCAGTGGTAACAGGGCAAATCTAAAACAAATTTGGCACTGGCTACAGAACAGAGATTCCCAGTTGAAGTCTTAAGTCCACGTGTACATGGGTCATCACAAGCACTGGTATTACCAGCCCAGGTACTATACTGAAGAATCCCTTTTCTAAGGCGTATTACTACACAAAAATGTTTGTCATTGGCAAAGAGATATATTAAGATCTCTTACAGTTATAAAAGAATTACAGATTTCAATTGTCCTGAAATGCTTGCATTTCTTTCATATATTCAGACACCAGAATTATCAGTTGTTCACATTTGTAAAGTAGCATGTCCCCTCTCCCCACCTCTTAATTGGGGAAGCTAAGGCAGAGAAGCTAAATACAGGATCTTGGGAACCCATCTGCAGTTCTTGATCACACCAAGAATGCAACAGATAGAAGGAAGGGGGGGGCGGGGAAGGAGGGAAAAAAAAAGCGCCAAGTAAAATTATATTCTTTATTCATTCCATTTTAGCTGTGAATATTCCTATTATACAAATACTGTATAAATTCCAAAATCACAATATATTACAAAATAAAAAAAGTACAAACTGCATTACTTAATAAATATATCTAACAAGTCAATTGGAAAGTAGAAGAGACAGAATTCAGACTGGAAACATTTAAATGTTTGACCCAGCAAACGATACAAACCTCAGTTTAAATACTTTTTTCTTTTAAACCATAATGTAGAACACCATTCCTGATTTCTTAATTAGAAAATATCAAGCGAATAAAATGTTGTGATCAGATAATGATTTGCTGGTGCAACACCAGTGCCAAAAACAAAGCAGGGCTTATACAAAAGACACCATAACCCCAGAAACAAGAACACAAACACCGAGCTGCAGCCAAGGCAATTATTGCCAAAGCGGGAGACTATTATCTAGTCACAACATTCTATTGCAAGTTAATGTTCTGTTATTAAAGATAAATAATATAAACGGAGCAGAGGGCGAGCCAACCAGGCAACAAGAGGCTAGCTTGCTCAAAACAGTAATTAAATACAGAAGAGTCAATTGCTCCCTGTACTGTTCATGTGTAGCTGCATTCCAACTGGCTCAAAGGACCTGCTCTGTGCTCCGGGCAGAGAAAACAACTGTTCTGAAGAGTGGTCTGTTCATACTTTGCTGCACTTTTACAAAAACCATTGTTCTAGTTTTGCAAGAAAACACCCACAATGTTTTCATCAATTAGAGAGGGTCAGTTTGACATCAACTTCATTTGGTAAAAATATAAGGTTTATGGGTAAAAAACACAGCAAAAAAATAGCTGTTACATCATAAGCCTTATTTACAAAAACCGTTTACAAACGTTTTTGGCTGTACAGCTGAAAGCCAGATACTAATGTCACATGTAGAAGATGGAGGTAACAGTTTAAAAATATTGTGCAAAAAATACATTCTTATAGAAAATAGAGAGACATGGGGAAGGGACACACAAACACAGACAAAGAATCTGCTCGCAAATTATCCGAGGCTAAATTTTTACAACAGAATATTACAAACACATTTGTATTTATCCCCCACAATCTACAGTCCTTCTCAGCCTGGGGTGCTGCTGCTTCATTAAAGATTAAGGCATCACCATCACAGCCAGCACACCTTCTGTCTGTCTCAGTCCCTGCAGCAAAGCTCCCAGTCTGCAGCCCAGGTGGTCTCAAGAGCAGGCATTCTGTTCAATGTACATCTTCGACAAGGACACTGCCATGGACTTGGCCAGCTCCTCATCCCGTCTGCGCTGTACCTGAGTCTGTCTGCACCATGCCTCATACTCTGGATTGGGGCACATGCGGTCCAGCACAGCATCGTAGTGCCCATTGCTAAGCCAGCTCAGCCAGATACTGGGGCGCATCGGATCCTCGGGCCCCAGGTAGTGAACCATGGTGGAAACAGTGGGGCTCTCAGGCCGCCCGCCCGTAGTGAGGTGGATGTTCACGTTCAGCATTTGCCCCATGGCCAGCAGCTCCGGGTAGCCGGCCCAGGCTCCGTCCTGGGCTGCACCGATGAGGAACTCTCCCACATCGCCCTCGATGATCGGGTTGAAGTGGTCCAGGTGGTCAGCGATGTAGTGCACGGTCTGCTCGCGGAGCTCACTATGCAGCCGCTGGTCCCCATACACTGCCTTGCAGACGGCGCGGTAGAGGCAGTTCCCGTCCGGGATGATGTGGAAGCGGAACCGGCCCTTCTGCCGCAGATACTTGTCCTGCTTCTCCACCTCGGCCAGGTACAGCGCCAGCTTCTCGCTGCGTTCCGCCCTGACGCCCGGGCCCCTGCGCGTACCGGCACCCCCTGCGTCCTCCTCCTCCTCCCCGGGCGAGGGGCCGACGGCGGGCTGTGCCTGGCTGCCGCTCCTCTCCGCGGGCCGACAGCCGGAGACCAGCCCGGGCTGGGCGCCGGTGGCCGCCGCCTGCAGCGCCTGGCAGTGCTCGCTGAGGCGCAGGCTGCGGTTGCTGGGTTCTTCGGCGGGCGGCGGCAGCGCGGCGGCTTCGCCGTCCCCCCCGGCCTGCCGCATGCTCTCCAGGATGCCCTCCAGCCAGGCGCGGCTGCGGGGCGAGGCCGGGACCAGTTCGCCGGGGGCCTCGGCTCGCTGCACGATGCGAATAGGCACGATCCGCTCCAGCGGCCGGCGGCGGCTAACGGTGACCTGCGCGCAGGAGCTGTACTGCGGCCCGCCCGCCGGCCGACCGCCGGGGCCCGCCGCGGGGCCGCTCGGCATCACCTCTAGGCAGGAGGAATAGGCGGGCATGGCGGCGGCGCTGCTGTTTCCCCCACCGGGAATAAAGCCTTCCTTAGCAGGGCTCTCGGCGGCAGAGCTCGGACCCGCGGCGTCAGCAGCGCTCGGTACCTCTGCGGAGGAGGGTCCCGGCGACAGGGAGACCTTGAAGACACCGGCGGTGCTCGGCGAGGCTGTGGCGGCGGCTGCTGCAGCGGCCGTCCCACCCGCCGGATAGTGGGTGATCACGGAGCTGTAGAGCTGCATCCTCGGCCCCTCGCGGGCGGCGCTTTATAGGCGGCGCCGTCGGAGCTGGGGCGGGGAGCAGCGGCGGGGGCCGCGCTGGGGCTGCTGGAGAGGATGAGCCGCCCGGGTAAAAATAAACAAGGGCATCACCCCCGCCGCTGCC
>JANHGN010003562.1:59024-92430 GCA_024605025.1 Megaceryle maxima | reverse complement strand
CCCTCCCCCCCCCCCCCCTCAGGCTAACCCCCCCTCCCCTTCAACGATTACCGGCTCGGCGGCCTCTCCTCGGACGGCTCAGCCGGCTACCATGGCGGAGAACTTACTGGACGGGCCGCCCAACCCCAAGCGAGCCAAGCTCAACTCGCCGGGCTTTTCCGCCAGCGATAGCACAGGTAAGGCCTTCGGGGCGGCGCGGGGGCGGCCGGGCCTCAACGGCGGCTCCCCCCACCCCCCTACCGTCCAGTGGACGGCCGGGCCCGGAGGGAAGGCAGGGGGGAGCCGCCCGCCCTGCTTCGGTTCCCGGCGGGGGTGGGAACCGGCCTGGCGAGGTGCCGGGGAAGGGGGGGAAGGATCCCTCCCGGAGCGATTTGGCCTCCTCCAGCCAGAGTTACCGGGCGGGACCTGTACGCCAACTACTGTCCCGGCTATAAATATCCGTTGGGAGAGCCGGGGAAAGCCTTTTTTTTTCAGTTGAATTTGTTTTTCCTTCATCATCGACCCATCGGTTCGTTTTAATGGGGAAGGGACGGAGGGATCCGCCTCGGTTTGGATGCTGGGGGTGTCCAGGTGAGCGGGGTGCGGGTAGGGAAGGAGGAAAACCCAGCCAGCAGAAACAGCGGCCACCCTGCTTCTGGAGGGGGCGGTCGTGGTTTCTGTCTCTACTTCTTAAAGCCCATCTATCGCTCGCAACTAAACCCTATGCAGGCAGCTTCTTCCACTGTGACCCTGCATGCGACACGCTACGAAATAAAAAGTCTCTAATAGTCTATTAATATTTTGCTTTTTTTATCTTCCCACATGTGACTCCGGTTTAAGGTGCTTGGTTCAAACTGTTCTAAGCATTTTTCCTTAAAAAAAAAAGAAAAAACCCAAATGATTTGCAGATAATAATGTAAGTTGTGGGGTTACTTGCATGATGAAATGCCCAGCAGGCTGGCAGTCGCAGCAACTTGTCTATATGTCGCAGGGTGTCTTTAGTGTGCTGCTTTTTTCTTTTTTCAGTTGTAATGGGCTTTACAGATAATAAAATGTAACAAAATTTTTCATTGCCAGCAGGTGCGTGCCTGTTGTAAATACACACGTGTGTGCATAAGAGCATGTGTGTGGGTACTGATGTCTTTCAGTGTTCCAAGTGTTTCAATCACTGAAACAGTGGTTTTACAGGAACATGAAGTGTGCTGGACTTGCATTTCTGTTTTCAGAGATTAATGTATCTTATTGAAGGGACAGTGATAAGTTAATCATGCTGTGCCTGCTGTGTTTTTGTAGGCTGACAAAATTATTACTATAATTGAGTAGATAAGTTCTGTGGTTTTTTTTGGTTTGCTTAATCTGCATTTGGCAATAGCATGTAGATACTTCAGTCCTTTGGGGTTTTTTTTATGGAATCTCTTTCTTCTCAGCCAACAAATAAATGAAAGTAGCCCAAAAAAGAAACATTATCGATGGTAAGAGTTGGCAGAGAGTATCTAGGTGAGGTCTTGTGATTGAACAATGTTTAATCCCTTTCATGAAAGTGACAGAATGTCATATGGAAGGCTGATTTATAAGTTGCTACGAAATGCACTGCAGTAACTTGGGAACTAAGCACAGGGTTTTTTTTTAATTCTTCACAGCTAGACTTTTTAGTCTCTACTGGATGTTTGAAGCAGTGTCCTTTTTTTTTTTTTTTTTTTTTTTTTTTTTTCCACCCCCTTCCTTTCGTTTTTGATGTTCACTTGGTCTGCTCTGGAATGCTTCACTCATAATTGCATCCTGTTCAGCAAGTTCTAATGCGTCTTGGTGAGCTCTGTGCAGCACTAGATATGTAAACTCCAGCATCTGCATAAAGCCGTGCACGGCTGAGGGGGCCTTTGCTCACCAGGGACAGCAAACCCCAGGTTGTATTTTGAACAAGTAGGTATTTGTCCATAGCATTCTCTTGTCATCCCGGTGTTCTTCAGCCAAAATACCTCTGCTTGAGAGTGCAGGTAATGTTTGTGAACTTACAGTGCCTTTTCAAAAATAATTTTCTTTAGGTTTGATGCCAGCAGCTACTGGTGCTTGTGGAAAGATTGTTGAACTTTTTGTGTGTTGTAGAAGGCAATACAAATAGTTTGAGGAGCGATTGCTATCAAATAACCTGCTCCTGGACCTAAACCAGGCTGCTTCCTTGCACTGAGGCTTAAATGAAAAAGTTACCTGGGAAGTTGCCTTTGTGACCAGAGGTGCTTGGGGAGATGGGTTTAGGGCTTGTGCCCTGAACAAGTAGTGAGTTGTGTATTGGTTAAAGGAATTGCAGTTGCAGTCATAAATCCGTGTTGTTTCATGCTGCAGCTCGTGGGATCGGGACGTGCTTTAAAAGACACTGCATTAGGCCCCATTGTGCAGTTGTGTTGCTGTACAGCCAGGCTCCGAGCCTGCAAATGCTCGTAACCGGAGTGTAGCGATGTGGTGGTGAAGGGTCTGGTGGCAGGCCCGAATGCTCTGCAGAAAGCAGCTGCTCGTCCTTGTTTATATTTTGCTTTACACTTTGATGCGGTGATGTTAAGCTGCTCCTTTTGTCAGGGTAAATTTTATCTGCCTTTAATCTTTCTGATAAAAAAATAGCTCCTCAGCTTACTAGATCAAAGTTTGTGCAACTGAAGTTGGTCTACTTGCATTCTGAAAAGACGACCTTTCCTGATAAACTTAATCAAATGTGTGGTCTCAGAGGAGAGAGTAGAGATGAAAGGGTAACAGAAATGTGTACTGTGACCAGTGATAGTTTCATGATAGTCCTGTTTTGCAGTTGTCCTGTTGCTCTTTGTATCAATAAGGAATGTTAAGACTCGTCTGTTACTGTAGCTTGCTGTCGCTGTCTCTGTGGTAGAATGTCCACGGGAAAGATTTTTCCCTTGCCTAGCCAGGTAGGAGTAGAGCTTTTACCTAATTACTGCTTCATTAGGTACACGGTATTCATACCTAAGCATTTGTCTCCCCTGTAACTGTATGGGGCATTCTCATCTAGTGTGCTGCAGAATAAGCAAGGGACTGCTATGAAAAATAAAATTACTGTAACTTTGGTTATGGCAGCGTCTTATTTAAAGTTGAGCGCTGTGATTTTGTACATTGCTGGCATGGGTCCTGCAGCAGAACGTGGCGGGGTACTGTCAGTATTCTTGAGCTGGTCTTGGCCTGAACTCTGTGCACAGACTGTGAAAGACGTGCTTGAATGGAGCAGCAGCAGAGCTGGCATTCTTTGGGTGCCCCTCCGTGCTTTTGCAGGTAGGTTGGTGGTGGTCTGTGATTCAAGTAATGCCTCTGTCTGTATTGGTTATGTACCCTGCAGCCTTCTCCTGTTGTAGAGCTAGGCTAGTTCCAGAAACAATCTAATTCTGGCCAAAGCAAAGGGTGTCCTTAACAGTGTTAGCAGTTCATGAATTCCTAAAGTAGGTGAAGTTGCAAAGAGGGTAAGGTGAGCAGCTTCAGAAGTCTGTTAGAGCTGGATTTTCACCTCATACTTTCTCACGTGTGTGGGGGGTTTGTTTTGATTTGTTGTGTGTTTTTGTTGTGTGTTGTTTGGTTGTTTTTTTTTTTTTCCTTCTTCTCCACAACTTCAGATCCTAAACAGATTAAGCGGTATGGCTGCTGTTGCTGCAGAAGCTGCAGGCTGAGATCTCTGGTAAATCACGTTCTCTCTACGGCACAGTGTGTTAGCATTGCAGTGTCCGTGTTTTAAAACTAGGGAAAGACCAGCCTTGTTGCACGTGCCTGTGTACGTGCTGAGATAAGTAGATCTTTGGCTAACTCCCAGCGAGCTCCGGACCTTTGCAGAAGGGAGTTTGTGTCGATACGCAGCCTGATTTGATCTCACTCTCCTGCCAAAAAACAGATAGGTGTATTTCAGTGGCTTTAGTTTTTAGTTTTAAAAAAGGTGGGCAGCCTTTAAAACAAAGTAGCTTGAGGAGAGACACGGAGGCTTTCCAAGCTTATGGTCACATACTTAGCTGAGACTTCAGTGGACTGAGGTCTTGGTGATCTGAAACTAGATTTGGTTATGCACATGAAAGCATTAGTGCGTATGTTTTAGAAGGGTTCATTTCTGCGTAGTTGAAAAGTTTCATGGAAGCCTGTTTAATCAGTCTGCTCTGATTTTATATGGTATGTGCAAAACTTGTTTGTGCGCTCTGACTGTAAGAATCGCTTTTATACACGTGCTTCCTCTGTCGCTCCCCGGTATAAGAAAAAGGGCAATGCATTAAGCAAACAAACTTGGATTTGTAAGCAGAAAATCAGGGAAAGAAATGCTGCTTCTGAAAAGAGGTAGGTGAAAGAATTTATGCAGTTGTGATTATTTCACGAGACTGTCCTTAGTTATGGTGCAAGTATCCCAGAACAATCTGGGATGGGAATAAACAGGCTGTGGTATTTCATGGCTATATTGTTTCTTAAGATTTACAGTATACATGTAACAGTGAGGGTGGTGGATGGGAGATGATGATGCCAAGCAAAAATGTTTTCTTTGAGCTGTAAGCTTGATACAAGCTGAAGTTGTTTTTTTTTTTTTTGCACCTTGACTGACCTGCATAACTTCATGCCTGCAGCTGAATCTGGGACAGGAGATTTGTAAGGCTAGGCATTGGCTCATTTATGGAGAGTCTAGCACAGGTAGCTCTTACCAATTCATGAAGCATTGCTGATAGCAGGTTATTGGGAACTTTCTCCTTGCTTGGGCTTTTTATAGTTTTGTTTTTTTTTTTTTTCCCAAGGAGTTTGACACTTAACGTCTATATGAGATGAAAAGTTGAGCAGATGATCTTCCAGCCTGATGTTATATGTGACAGTCTGCATGCAGACCCTCAATTGTGCCTATTCCTGTTTTGAAATCCATACTTTGAGTGATAATTGCTTATGTACTTCAGAGTTTATCAAACTGAATCACCACCTCATAACTTAAAATTAACTTGGTAATTGCTGTCTTGTGCTGCAGCATACAGCTTCTGGAGAAGCCCTGGCAGCAGTGGGCAGGAATAAAGGCTGTGCTCAGAGGGTCGGTCGTTGTTGTACCCCAGAGATCTCTTGATAGCTTGTGAAATGATTCCCAGTTTTCTGTTGCAGATTATTCACTTTCTATTCTGGCTAAATGTTCCTTAGAGTCATAGTCCAGTGCCATTAATTATTTCTGCAGCCCCATGATGTGTTTTGGTATTACATCTACAGCTTCACGTTAAAAAATCCACATATTCTCCTTGTTTATTTTTATGAGAGAATTTTCTCTCTGTTGTTACTTGTTAAAAGAGAAGAACGTGAAGAAATATCTCGCTCTGTTAGCAATATACTGAACTTGAATGTGAAATCAGGGTGGAAGGAGTAGTTGAAAAATAGGAATTCAGAAATTCTGGGGTTTGTTCTTCTACAATGAAAAAACATGTGGGATAGTTTAGAAATCTGACACTTCCACCCTAATTTGGTTTACACTTTCAAGAATTTTTGCTTTGTAAATCTTCCGTTTAACATATGTTATGTTTTCCATCTGTCTTCTCAGATGTCTAAGATACAGAGAGCACCTAAATATTTTTTTGAAAAATTTAATAGAGATGTCTCAACAATTACTACCAAGTATTGTACAGAATCACAGTGTGAATCAAAAGAAAACTGAAACTTCTGTTATCACTGATAATTGGCAATCATAACTCAGAATCTAAATCTCTTCATATATGCTCTGCAGAAGCTTCATCTTCTCTTTCCTGTTAATCACCACCACTGAGAAATAAGGATCTTATATGAAACATTGGATAAATATAGCATCTTTGATTTGTGATAACTTTGTATGTGTATATATTTTTATTGATACGTATATAAGTCTGTAAAATAATCTGCTTCTCTGAGGGTTGTCTTTAATGCTGTGGGAACTTCCTCAGGAAGACAGCTTTTTCTAGGTGATGTGCCTGCCAATCTCACGGGTAGACGTTAGTTCATTGTTGCCATTGGACACCTCTGAGCCATCCGAGCCAGCTACTTTCTGTTGCACAGTGACAAGGAAAAGAAGTATTAGATTCCAAGTCCTGTCTGTGTGTCACACCTGAAAAGCGTGAGCTTCTTTCATTCTGCCCAGCTTTATTGCTGCCGGTGCTTTGATAACTGTTTTAGTGGGTGGTGGTGATGACGTAGCTTCTGTGTCATCTCCTCTATAGTTTCATCTAATGGAGCAAAGAAGCGTGGAAATTACCAAGAGACTTGAATTCAGTAAGTGCTGAATGTAAATCTGTTTTGTAATAGCTACGAAGTTTTTTCTTAAGGTTCATAAACTCCTTTAAGGAAAGTATTAATGAGTGTGATTCAGAATAGCCTTCTCTCTCTGGAATCAGTGTTTTAAAGTAAAATAGATTTGTGAGGGCATTGGGTTTTTTTTTTTTTTTTTTTGTATACAGTCAGTTATGGTTGGAAGCTTTTTTTTAGAGTGAAATATATAAAAATTATTAGTTTTAAATGAGTGTCTGCTGCTGTTTCCTTATGTATGTTTGGTTTATTTTGTGCTGTAAATTCTTGAACAGCTGAAATTGAGTTTCCAAGCAAACACTGTTTTTGTCCTTTTTTTCCTTTTCCAAGCCACTGGTGCTGTCACTCTTCGTGGGGAGGATGAGGACTGAAGAATTTAAAATCTGAATCACCTTATGTTGACTTATGTATTTCATAAGAAGTCTGTGGCCAGGGAATGTCACAGTTAAAGTTTGTTCATCAGGATGATTCACATCTTTGTGCGTTACCTGCTGATTTTTTTCCTGCTGATGTGCAGCGAGGGTGGCACAGCCATAATGTGAAGCAGTGGATCTGTCAGTTTTGGGAGCTAACTGAAGGCATTCACATGCCAACACTGTTTCAGTACAGATTGTGCACTTCATGCTGCCTTAAGCAAATGCCTGCTATTAATTACCTGATTCTCAGATGATTCCTCTTTAAAAGGGTCATCCTGAACTTAAATGTTTGGTCAGCTGTTATAATAGGGCAACAGAAAAGATGCATGCATTTGTGATAGGATGAGAAGGCAATCTCACTTCTGTTTATGTGCTCCAAAGAAGCTAAAATATTTAATCTTCCTCAGGAGTATGTTGTGAAGGAGAAGCTGATGGTAGCAGGGTGGGACTCTCCCAGTCTGTAGCCAGACTGATTCTCTTCTCTTCCTTCTGCCCAGATTTCTACTCTTACAGAGAAGAAAGTTACTGAAGTCTTTTGGTCAGTAAGTGTGTGTAGCCTGATTGCCACGTGCGGTGTGTACATGTTGTTGATGCTACCGGGTAGGATTTAAAATGACTCGCGAGAGCAGATGCAGCAGTAGTGTCGAAACAGCAAAGACACGTTGGGAAACAATTCAAAGGAATAAGCATTCTGGAGAGGGTCTGTGGGACCAGGGGAAAGCAAAGTCAAGCCATCATTTGCCATCCAATGCTTCGAGGAAGAGACCAGAGTGAGCACTGTTGTTGGGCTGCTTCTGCCACACACTGTGGGAGTTAGTTTGGTTTTATTCCCCCCCTGGCATCTGGGAAGAGATGAGAGCCTAGCTTCTTATCTGAACTCATGTTTTCATATTTGTTCTGTATATTAACTTTGGTATCAGATGCATTTAATGTGCCCTTATACACTACTCTGGTTTTAATAGTGGAATGTTAAAGTAATCTGTGAATATTTATTTATTTATTTATTTATTTTTAAATGAAAGAGTAAATCAGAAAATAGGGATTATTCTTGAAAGAAGCTGGTATCATAGGTTTTTCTGGACCTTCAACACTGATTGTATTTTCATGATGAGAACAGTAAAAGAGAGATGGCAGAGACAATTTGGGTAAGTACAGTAGAGAGAAACTTGAAGTTAAGACATTGTGACATGCACTATGCAAGCAGAAAGAGAGGCTAGGAACAGAACTGGCTATAATCAAGGAAGGATCTCAGTTCATAGTGTTCCCTTTTCAGGGAGGTGAGGAAGAAGCTGGGGGCAGAGCAGTTTGTCTTTCTTGTATCAGGTAGTTGTTGTTACTACACATATTAGCTGTGGTATAGGGGATGCATTTCCCCACCCTGACATGTATGGCTGGTGTTTGGGCCGGTGTCGGGAGCATGTTTCAACCTGAATTGATAATACTGGGAGTACTGCAGCAGAGGTTAGGAGAGAACTGATTCTTTTTCATTAGCTTCTTGATTTGTTTGCTTTGTGTAATGAGCTTCAGTTTTGAAAAGTCACTTAGTTGCTGGCATTCTATAAAAATGGATTGGAGGAGATTTTAGGAGCTTGAATCTGCTTTCACTTAACTAGATTCTAAGCTGATAGTATCACTTCTGGTTATTGGGATGCATAAAATGAATCTAATTAATTGATTTTAGGAACTGTGTCACTGCTTAGTTGCATGTCTGTCCCCTGAACGGTATTAATCTTACAGAAGATCATGCTTTGTCAGAAGAAAAGTTGCAAAGGAAGTGTGGTAAAAGGGATGCCTCCTTCTCAATCCCCCTACCCCTAAAATCATGGCCACAGGAAAGCAAGAGAAGGCAAATGTTACCGCCATTTCCAGGAAATCCTAAAAGGACTACGGGCAACTACAGATGGGCCGGCCTCCTTTCCATCACTAGGAAGATCTTGGATGAGCTGGAGGGAATTTAGTGAAGTACTGGGGGGCTGGAGCACTTGTGCTTTGAGGAGAGGCTCAGGAGCTGGGCTGCAGAGGTCCTGGTGTCCCTTCCAGCACGAGTGATTGAGAGTCTGTACAGGAGAGCACTGCGATAGTTATTACAATGAGTTTCTTACAGGCAAGTACCTAGAATGCATAACCATGAGGCTCATTTCTGTTTGTTGATATATTGAATTTTGACCAGTCCACTGACTTAGGAATGAGCAGAGCAGATTGTCTTTCTCATCCTAAAGTGCAAGCAGTTCAGAAGATTAGGCAGAAAGAACTTTAGTTCGATATCTAAATCTCTTATTAGGCAGCCATAGCTTGTTGGGACTCATTCAAATGCCTGCTATTGGGTCTCTCATTTCCCCTTCAGCCCCCTTTGGGCAGCCGTTAGGGTCTCCTTGGCCCAGCCAGGTCTCCCATTGCTGTCTGTCTTAACCTAGTTGTTAAATATCTTGTTCTGAAAAAGCAATGATGCTCTTTTGAAAGTCAGGGTCAGACACATGGAATCCCTTTGCATGTCTTGATAGATTAAGATGCTAATGTAGAGTTTCCTTACTGGAAATTTCATTTTTCTATGGACGTGTTGTTTAACTGCTCCAAAACATTAAATGTGCTAATTGTCTCTTATGAAACAATAAATTATAGAATCCCTAAACCTCAAAAGGAGGTTGGGATGGATGTGGTAATTGCTGACTGCACCAAACAGTATGGCTATTGAGTTAAGTTACCTGACATTGGATTTTAGGGAATGGCTGGAGCTCTGAACTGTTGAGGCTTTGTCTGCTGGGGTCTGGCATGATTGAAAGAAGCCTTACAAAACAAAATTGGGCTCACTGAAATGTAACAGCTATGTTGGCATGAAAGAAAGACACGGTGAAAATGCTGCTTGTGTGCTGGGACTGCAGTGTGACTTCAGTGTCTGCTCAGTGGATGGGCAGTCGGAGTTTGTGACGGGAAGGCTCCTAACCATGTTTTGAGTGGAGATCATGCTGTAAAAAATGAAACTGAATTTGAAAGTTGTTCTCCTGCTTTCTAAATGATACATTGGAGATAATAAATCACATAAAGAAATTATTTTGTCACCTCTCTAGGCTGAGCTAAAGGGGAAAAAACGTGGTGATGTTGAAACAAGTTAATTGATAGAACATGTATATTAAGAAAGAGTCTCCTGATAACAGTTGCAAGTAGTTGTACAGATGATAATGTTCTGCCTTGAGAACACAGCACAGTTTGTTGGTTTTATTCTTCTGAGGAGGCTTGGAAGGAAACAGAACTTTTTTTTTCTTTTATTCTGAATGCTGAAAGTGTTGTACAGGAAGGCAGAAAACTGTGACATTTAAGCTCAGAAAACTGAAATTAGGAGAGAGTATATCTCGTGTGGTTATCTTCTATGTGTGAAAATAGCTGCTCGAAGAACACAAAATTCTCAAATGGGAAAAGTAGCCCTTTGGAAAGAGTGTGGGTGTTGTAGTTGCCTATTTCTTTTCCATCACTTCCGAAAGATGGGTTGTCTCTGGGTTTTGGCTCTCTCTTGTTAAAAGGAAAATTGGTTTTATATAACAGGGGTAGTGAAAGGTGTGCAGTTTAGGATCAGAAGTGCCGTGCTCGAGGTGAGGTGCCACAAGGTGGGTCTCTGCAGCCTTAACTCTACTGATTCCTGAGCACTAGAGTTGGTGTGTGCCTTATGAGTTCAGGGAATCCATCTTTCCTTAAAATACAGACTGCTTTCTCTGTTCTGTTGTACGCTAGGTAAACATCAGGTTTGAGAGATGGAGCGGGTATAAAACTGGGTAATTGAAGTGGGACTTCTCAGTGGAGGTGGTTTTTGAGCATTCTTTCAGATAACTGTATGTAACTGCAAAGGCATCTCAGTTTTTAGGCACTTGGTGACTGGCATTGACTCTGAGAAATAGTTGAAGCACTGAGAATGGGATCAAATATGTTCTTCTCGTGAGTGTGGAGGGACTAGGATTACTTTTAATTTTGCTACCTGTAGTAATGGGCTGTATTCTTACTATGGTAGATTTTTATATGTATAATAATAGATTTGTTCTATAACTGCCAAGACAATCTCTTATCTTTATGTATTTGTTGCAGACATGCTCAAGTAGACTTTTGTTTTCTGTTGTATTTTATAACTGTAGGAAAACGAGCCTTGTGTTGATGTTTTTAATGTATACGACTGATGAAAATAAAGCAGGAAGATTAATCATTGCTGACCGTCTGAATACTCAGTGCATTTTTACACAGCTGCTGTGCTAAGCTGTTCACCTGCTTTTTCTTTTCCTGCTGGCAGAGCTGTAAACTTTACATGCCTTACCTTAATGTGTAGCCTTCTTATAGGACCTTAAGAGTGGTAGATTATTTTAGGTTTTAAGATGCACTATTCCCAAATGCTTTCTCAGTCTTTGTAAACTGCAAAAACATTTCCAGTCCTTGGCTCTGGCAAGACTGTTAAAAGTCCTGCCAGCCAAACAAAGAAAGATTTGAGCACTTGGACTCCCACATCCCATTTTGAAATACAACTGGAAAAAACTTTTTTTTTTTTCTGCACACAAACGCATCTTCTGTTGCTGAAATATTAACAGTTTTGGTGCAGAAACTTGGAAAAAACACCATTTTGTGGGATTTCAAAAGGTTGCCTGAACAAGCGCTGTAAACCATGAACTTCTCAGCAAGCCAGGATGATGAGAGCAGCTTACCAAAGGCAGAACCTCAGCCACGGACCCTGTGTCACCACCCTTGGTGTGACGCTCAGGCAGATGGCTTTGGTTGTGCTCCAGGCTGCAGCCACCGTCTGTGGCAGGCATGAGGGGAGAGGGGCTGTGCTGCAGGGACCTGGGGAGTCCTTTCTGGCCATACGGGGCTTGGAGTTGAAAACAGGCAGTGAGGTGTTTGTTAGAGGGGGGTTACAGATGGATCGGAGAAGGAAAATAGAACCTAAATATATGGGAAGTGGTTGTGTGGGAAAGAGGAGGGGAGATGACACCGTCACCAGAAGTGATGTAGTTCAAGGTACACCAGGAAGTTGTGTAAAAGACAAATTGAAAAAGCAGCAAGAGACAAAATACTTCAATGAACCTAGCTAACAAAAACATTAGGGCGTTACTTCCCTGCTTGAAAGGGAATAGGAGATCTGGTCCTGAGCTGGTCTGTTTTGTCACAGCAACAGTCGTGCAAACCTGGAAGCATTCTTCAGAGATTGTTGACTTCAGGAGGTAATGATGGCAAGATGTAGGTCTCTAAAGGACAGGCTGCTTTGAGCGCCTCAAAACAGGCAGAATTTAACATTTTTGTTTATGTTTACTGTGACTTTCTGTAACTCCGTGGTCATTGCAATGCATCTGAAAATTTTCATTCATTTTCTTCAGTTAGGATGAATTGAAAATTTGAATGCTGATGAAATGTGTTGTATTTAAATATGATGTGTGGGTAGCAGCTTTGTGATAAGAGGTTATGTTGTGTTTGGGCTTTGTTTTTTCTTTTCAATGCAGTTTGTGTGATCCAGACTGTCATCTGCTGAATGGTCTTGTGCCACTTTTGCAACCTGAGTTTTGCACCGACTTTTTGTGGTTGAAGAGTGGATAAGATTTTAAATTAATGAAGCTTTTGGGATGCCCATCTTTAGAAAACAGCTTCTGTTTACTCTAACCTGGGAAAAAAATGTTGGTTTGTCTGTTGCTTACTGAGGGACTAAGGGCAAAACGAAGTTTTCAAACATTTCTGTTATGTTACAGTAAGAAGTGGTTGGTTTAGATCCCATCTTTGGACTGGAAGACTTGTCTGATGTGCAGTGTGTTTGAACAGCTTCTCTGATGTATTGAGGCTAGTCTACTTGCATGTTATATTAATAATAGCTGTATGCACTTGTCCTTAGGTCTTCAAATATAACTTTTATTTTCCCATAGAAGTATCTATATACAGTTAAGTAACTTTCTATTTTTAGTTACATACCAAAATAACTTTGTTACACAGATGCTGTGTATGATGTGCAAAAAATATTTTAGTGAACCAGAGCTGCTGCTTTTTTAAAAACATAAAACCCCACTGCTTTTTGTCAGTCTGGATGTTCCAGCCAGGCAGAACACTTCCTTCAAGTGGATTAATGAAGATTTGATTGATTGATTTTTGCTGTCTGGAGAGTGAGTGGATTACCTCTGTCAATACTGGGCATGATAAATGAGGGCTGGGCATTTAGAGAGCCATTTGAATTATTTGAGCCATTCAGAGATCGCAAAGTGACTTGATTCTAGAGGCATTATGAAGGGAAAATTCAGAGTGCCTTTTAGGATCATCTGAGGTAGGGATCACAATACAAATCAATGACTAGAAACTGATACTGAGCATGTTTATATGTAAGACTGGGATCAAACTACTGAAGAAATAGCTGTTGTCTTTTGATCAAGCTTTGAAGCCTAGCTGGAAGAGGTTCTTTGGCTGTGTGCAGACATAAATTACAAGGTTGAGGCAAGATTGCTGGGTGAAACGCAGTGGCTTGGAATTACACAGGAGGTCAGAGAAGCTGATGTAATTGCTCTTTTGGGAGAGCAAATCAATAGGAAGAAAAATATCTCTATTTCTGCTGCCTTCTTTTAGCCAAAACAGGAGAAATTCAGGAGTTAGGTTAGATCATCATATTCATGACACTCTAGTTTTTTAAGTTTGGTATAGTGTTTTGTCAAAAGCCTTGCAAGAAAGCTACTTATCAGCCAGTGCTCTACCCTGTGTGGTTGTATGTGCATAGGATGTACCAAGGACTGTTGAAAGGCTCTGGAGTTCGTGTTGGGGGGACCCTTGCTTGTTGGCAATATTGAGCTTTGGGTAAAGATGTACCTTAATGCATGTCATTGTTTAGGACTAGTACAAAGTAGTGTAGATTAATATTTTAGTTACTTGTTTGTCCTGGTTTTTCTCACCTGTGTTTCTGTTTTAACTTGTAGATTTTGGATCTTTGTTTGACTTGGAAAATGATCTTCCTGATGAGCTGATCCCCAATGGCGAGTTGGGCCTTTTAAACAGCAGTGGGAGCCTCGTTCCAGATGCAGCTTCCAAACACAAACAACTTTCCGAACTTCTAAGGGGAGGCAGCGGCTCTTCTTTAAACCCAGGAATTGGAAATGTGAACTCAAACAGTCCTGTCCAGCAGGGAGTTGGTGGTCAAGTCCAAGGGCAGCCGAACAGTGCTAACATCGGTAATCTGGGTGCTATGGGTAAGAGCCCTTTAAACCAGGGAGACTCCTCCGCTTCAGGCCTGGCAAAGCAAGCAGCCAGCACCTCTGGACCTACAACACCTGCTTCACAAACTCTGAACTCCCAAGCACAAAAACAAGTAGGGATGGTGACAAGCAGCCCTGCAACATCACAGACTGGACCTGGGATATGTATGAATACTAATTTCAGTCAGACACACCAGAGCCTTCTCAACAGTAATTCTGGTCACAGTTTAATGAATCAGCCTCAACAAGGACAAGGGCAGGTAATGAATGGATCCCTTGGGGCAGCTGGAAGAGGAAGGGGAGCAGGAATGCAATATTCTGCCCCTGCCATGCAGGGGAATGCAGGCAGTGTGCTGGCAGAGACTTTAACCCAAGTATCTCCACAGATGGCTGGTCACACTGGACTGAACACAGCACAGACAGGAGCAATGACTAAAGTATGTATATATAATTCAGTATATTCTGGTTATTGTACTTGTTTTGGGGGGTTTTTTTTTGTGTTTGTTTTGGTTAGTTTTTTTTTTTTTTTTAACTCCATACAGTTGTTAAGAAAATCTAACAGATTCTTCTTTTTGCAGCTGAACAAAAGAATGTAATTTCTTGAGTCTGGAGTTACCTGTTTCAGTCACCAGTGATATCCTGAAAGCAAGATAATTGAAACAGTATTTCTCATGTAATCAGAAATGAAAGCACTTGTTGAAAAACACATCTTTGAAGTTGAAAGTTGAATAGTGTCTTAGCAGGGTGAATTAGAAAAGAGTGGCATAATCCTGCAAAAAGGAAGCAGATGATGACTTCTGTGCAGGATTTCAGTTTAGCTGCTAGACAACAGTGTCTTCTAAAACAATCTAAAAATTTTTAGAGAAGTATTTGTAGATTGAAGGGAGAGGTGTAACAATTGGTGGCCTTGTCAAGGACCACTGTCAACAGCTGTGCAGTGAATGTTTCTCAAATACAGAGAAATTGATCTGAAAACATCAAATGCCACATGGATTATCAAGCTAATGCAAACTCTGTGAAAGGGAAGGGCCTTGTCTGGACAAGGAGTCTAATTTGGTGGCTGCTGGAGATCGAGGCAGGGAGTATATGCACCTGGAAGTGTGGCTCTGTCCTGGGGCTCTGCTCTGGTCCCTACTCGATATGGTCATTACTTTTTAGGTCTTCATTTTCCAGGTGTGAGCTTAGAGAAATGTTCTGATGGCTGCTCCTCCTGTCGGTTGGGTAGCAGTGTGCTGCATCTTTTGTCCCTGCTGCTTTGGTATTGTCCCTTCCTGAAATGTTGAAGGCAAACCTACCATGTTCTGATACGTAGCAAAAGATAGGGGATATTTTTATTTTATTTTTGGTATTTTATCTGTTCATACAGCACCAGTCATTACCATTGTATAAAAAAATGGCACTGCCTGACATAAATGTGTATGTCGTGTTCTCTGAAGAAATGCTGACATAATTGTGGAGGTCTGTATAGTTGGCTTTAGTTTCTTAAAATGCAGCCATGAAAAGCATTCGCTCTGCTGGGACAGGAATCCCTTTGCTTAAGGAAGAGTTGATTTTTGTGGTCTGACTGAAGGTCATAGCACGTGAAAGTGGATATAGCTGTCTCTAGCCTCTGAATCAGCTACATTTGTTGTGTGGAGCAAATTGGTCTGCCCAGAAAGTCAGCTTATTTCTCATTTGGTTTTCTTTGAAATTTATGGGAAGAGTGAAGAATTCCATTTATCTGGCTTTTTTCTATAAACTTACAGATATCTAAGTTCTTAGGAGTAGATTTTTTTTTTCTAGCCACTATGCAGTTGTGTTGAAACTCAGTGAACTAACTCAAGTAGAATTACCCCAAAGCAAAGGGACTTGCCTAATATCTTCACCTGACAGATGAAGTATGAACCTTGTAGGGGAGGTTCTGTCATGTTTTGGTTTATTTTAAACAACCCCACCCCTGTCAAGGAATGGACCAGCACTCAGACCAATTCCATTTTTCAAGGATTTCAGTCTTAGCCTGCTGCCAGCTGCAGACTGGATTCACTAGCTTGGGAGGGTGACCCAGACTTTCTCAGCATACGGTCAAGAAGTAAAGTAAAAATTAATTTGAACAAGGGATGTATTGGAAAAGAATAGTGGAAGTATCTCTCCCATAAATCCATAGCTTATCCTTATATGCAGTGTTGTGCTCAGCACTGGTGATGCATTTCCAAAAGATCAGAGAAAAATTAGTGCTTTCAGAAGCCCTTACACACACAGTTATTTGGAGAAACTGAAAAACTAGAACTGTTTAGTGACAGAGAATAAGTAATAAAATGATGCTTCTGTGAAGCACCTAGGAGAAAACAATTCAAAAAAAGTTGGCCAACTTATGAACAATAGAAAATCGGTGTTTTCCAGGGCTCCATCTCTTGGTTTTTGTGTGTGATGCTTTTTTGTTTTGTCTTTTACATCTATATTTTCTCTTAGTAAGAGAGCAGGTGAGCTCACTGTTTTACACAGACATTTTGTGTGTTTCCATTTTGGAGCAACGTACTTTCTCCCTGAATTTTCTTTGGACAAGCAGAAGCATTCTTCAGTTTTGCCATTTTCCTTAGTAGGTGTTTGAGGCTTGGCATCCTTTTCTGGTCTTTTCCCATCCTCCAGTTTATTGTCCTAATAGGATTATCAACTGTGATTGTGTGTTAGCTTTTTTTACTATTGATGCTCCAGTTGTGATTAAAGCTTTTAAGAAACACCTCTGTGAGTTTGTTCTTCTGAAACTGAAATTTCTGCTGAACTTGGTTAGTTTGGTTTTTCACCTCCTCTTCCCTGATATTTACCACTTAATGTACAAAGCTTAAAAGATTTGAAGAGCAGCAATGAAAGTGGTGAGGCAGCTGATGTACCTAACAGGGAATGTGGCTAATGACTAAAAGGCTTAAAAACGTAGCTGCCATCATGCTTGAAGAACTCTTACCAAGGCTGGAAGCAAATTCTCTAGGTGGTGACTGTAGTGATATATCCTAAGGGAAAGAGAGGTGTAAAACAAATGCAGAAGAAAAACTAAGAACTTTTAAAACCATGATTTTCTTATTGTATTTAAAGTAAGTGATGTGCCTCACTGATAAATCTCATTCAAGTATGGCTCAGAAGCCCGCTTTTCTCAATTCACTATGTTTATCTACAGTGTGTAGCACTCATGACCCTTTATGGTTAGGGATCAGTTTTGTTGGGCAAGACCTTGCTTCCTTGATGGTTTGTTCTAATCCTTTTTTTAGTAAATGACTAAACATTGCTTTTCCTGTTCTTTTTTCTTTCTTGTGGTATGTTCTTCTAAGCATTCTTTCTAGTAAGAGGAAAAAGAACTAAAAGAAAAAAAAAAATCCAGAATCTGATCCCTTCACCTTTCTTAAAAATAACTGGAATTAATTTCAGCTCAAGCATCATAAGCCAATATTGTTAATCTTGAGCTAGACTTGCCCATTTAACACAGCTCTTGAAAGAATGAAAAGTACACCAGAAATGAGTGGTAACTCAAGCTCATGATGGATGTATTTGCATAAGCTGAAGGTAGCAGATAAACCTTAACCAATTTAAAATAACTGATTATCAGTGTCAAAGAGCCATAAGGTGCTGACATCAAGACACATGTTTTCCCATTGGCAGGGACTGACAGTGTCTGTAGACAACGCTTCAGTCTATACAGACATGAGCAAAGGTTTCTATAGATTTCATGTGATCCTCTGGAAGAAGCCACTTGACAATACAAGTTAAACAATAGCTACTAAAGCCATAGTTGTGTTTTCTTGGGAGTATGTAGCCTTTTCTTGATAGCCTAGAGTGTTTTTGGAAATGAGAAGTAGTCCCCGAGAAAGTTTTGTGAATTTAAAGGTACAATAACTTATTATGGCAGGGATTTGAATTCTTTGTTCTCCATGACTCTGCAGTTTGCAAACTCAGATTTATTTAGATTTTTTTATTTGTCTGAGATCTTCTGGAAACCTCTGAGGAAAGGTCTCTTCCATGCTACTGTAAATATCTCTCTGCTCTGTTCACTACCATACTCCTGTAACAATTTTGCTTCTAACCAGGGCATTGTGGCTGTGTTTTCTTGGATGATGCTACAAGGAGAGTTTTCATTTTATTTTGTTGAAGTTGTTCAAGAAATCTGCTTAAAAGACAGAGATATTCTTCTTTGGACAATTATCACCTGGTGGAGGTAGATGAACAGATCATCTTGTCACAGTAATTTCCAGCAATAGCAAAATTGTACTTTTGTCTGGTACTGTGTTTTTCTGTGAAGTCCATTAAGTCCAGAAAACGTGTTGAAACAATCTAGAAATTCTTTTCAAATTGGAGGGTTTTTTTAAGATTATTGGTTGTCGAACATGTTAAGCAGCAGCAAAGCTAAAGCAGATGGTCTGTTGCTTCCATCAGGATGAGCACTTCACTGCAAGCCTGTTCTGTGTATAATACTCTCCTGTTGTTGTGAGAGCTCATCTTTTTCAAATGAGGGAGATGAAGTCCATTGTGCCTGACAAGCTTGAAAGTTGTGTTTCTGTAGATTAGATGTTATATAGTCTCTTGCTGAGATTCATTCCCCTCATCCTAATATTATTAAAGCTTGTGGAAAAATATTAAGATGATTTGGGGAGGTTTCCATTTATTTTGTGTGGTTCTCAAACTGTCTTTTTGGGCTCTATGAAGAGTTTCGGACAGTGATTTACCTAATTACTGTGTTTGCTCTTTTTCCTTAAGAAGTAGTGAAGTCCAGTTGAGTAGGACTCTTGAGTGTTTATCTTGTCATGTGTTTCCAAGGTGTAATGCTTCCTTACACAGTTCTGTAAATGGAATCACTTTTTCTTTAGTAACTCCAGAGCTGTATTGGCCCAATGAGGATATGCTGCAGCAGAAATTTAGGGAAAAATCCTGGAGGGGTGTGTGTGTGGCTGATGATCTACCAGAAGACATTGCTTTTAAGCTGCAGTGGAAGTCCAGCTTGCTGGAAGTTTCTTTCAAAATATTTTTCTCTATAGAACTAGAAAACCTACCTCAGGGTTAGTTTTTTTTCTGAAAGGTGCAGTTTAACCAAATGTGTTATTGGGCTCTGTGTGCCCCAGAAAAGGATGTAATCGTTTGGTCAGATCTTAGTCTGAATCTGTAAAGAGAGCTGTCAAAAATGGTTGTTTATTTTCATAACTAGTTATGAGGATTACAGCAGTATTGGTTTTCTTGTGAAAAGCCTTTTCAAGATTGTGGATTTTAAATAACTTAATTCTACATGTTTTGAAAACTCTAAAGGAAAATATTTGTATTGATACAAGCTAGAACCTGCCTGGCTGGGAGAAACTGATAATAAAACTGGCAGATTTTCCAGTGTGGTATTTCAGGAGCTGATCTGATAGGAATGAGTTTAGATACAGATTTCCAAGTGCTGTGCACAGTTAATGAGTTTTGCTTACCTGTGTATGTCTCTAAGTCCCACTGGGCCTAAGACCCCCACTGTCTCTAAGCCCCATCTCCTACCCACCAGTAGTAGGATTGACATCAAAATCTTAATAGGTTCAAAATATTAACTGTACAAAACCAGATCAGTTAGCTGGATTTTTGCTTATGAGGCCAGAACAGGTGGATTTTTTTCCCTTTTTTTTCCTGTATTGGCCTATGTATTTACATAGTTCATGTTTTCAACTTTTTTTTTTTAGTCAGAGTAGCCATGTGGCAGTGTGTGTTGCAGTAGAAGTTTCAGATCAAAGAGGAGGAGGAACTCATCAGAAGTGAACTTGAGGAAACAGTAAAAACATTTTTTTTTATGTTGACCAAGAGGATAACCAATTGTCTCTTTTTTTTTTTCTTATTGTTCAGCTATAAAAGAAATGGATTCTGTTGTGTTGTTTCTAGGCTGAGTGTATATATAATACATGTGCCTTTGACAAGCACATTCAATGTTTTGTCCCCAGTTGTTTGCTGAGAGGTGCTTTGGTGTTGGATATTAATCTTGAGTAAACTTAATAAGATAATGAACTATGTTAAAGATCAAGAATTCTGATTGCGTATGTAGCTACTTGATTTGGGGTTTGGAGGAAGCTGTAGTAAGGAAAATTTGTGCTGAGAAAAAATAAAGCAAACAATTTAAATAAACAGATTACCCTGTTGATATTGCTAAGTACCAGATTTAGATACGCTTGCTGATTGTGAATTAAGTCAGCTGAAGATGTTCTCATTCCTTTGCAGTTCTGTGTGTTTTAGCAAACTGCTGGTGCTGTTTGTTTCTCTGGTGACTCTCAATCTGTCTGAATTTGCCTGAATTGTTTCAACATGACTTGCAGTTAATTTGCTTCTCATCTTCTAAGTGGTCTGTAGGAGGCTGCCAAACTGACTGTCTTCTAGCAGACCATGCCTCTGGCAAACACAAGTAGCCGATCCAAATCGAATTCCAAGTAGTGCTGCTTCCCACTTTGAGAGGACTCTTAATAATGTTACAGACTTGATCAGAGTTGCTTGGTTCTCTGTTGAATAACTATCACACGACCAGTGTTTTTACTGAGAAGAGACACATGTGCAATAATGCAAACACAAAGATTGAAATTTACAGAAATAAATAACAGCAAAACTCACTGACTTGTAGTAAAATACCTGCAACACAGTTTTGTTTTGAAACATGACAATGCAAAGTGGTGCTCCACAGATGAGTTTACTCTGGTGTATTGGAGAGATTTGGTGACTTAAGCTCCCTTACCACAACTACTACTTCTGGCACCTGAAATTGAGTTGTTTCCTATTTCTAGTACATGAGTTACATTGCACAACTTCAGATGAGATCTCACTGAAGATCTTTGAAGCGATAGTCACTTGGCTTCTGCTTAAGCAGGTGTCTGGGTTCAGTTGGGCTCCAGTGCTGCAGGGTAAATGCTGTACCGAACGGAACAGCCAGCCTTTGTGGGGCACACCACAGCTTGGTTTCCCTTCCTTCTCCCAGCTTGGGTAGTTGCATGCCTGTCTGTTAACTTGCTTTGGCTTATCATCCAGCTGACAGAAATGAAACGTTTTATGGTATCTTTCTAGAGTAGAATTGTGCCATTATCTTCTGCTGTGGTAACCCAAGGTGAACGTTCAGGACTTTGTCACTAAATCATATTGGCTACCATCTTGTAATTCTTCAATTTGTGTTGTTGGAATGGGGTTTATTTCTAAGTAATGTGTCTGAAAGAATGGTTTGGAAATTAAATTAATGGGTCCACCAGTTCTTTTGGAAGCCACAGATTAAAAGCAAGATTTACAGTGTGTTTTCAGAAGGTTTATTAAAGTAACAAAACCTTTCAAGTCTAACTCACTCACAGATGTGACTGCAAATCTTTCTAGTTTTTAGACTTTTCAGATATCTTCCTGCTGCTGCTGTTCAGAGTTTATTTTAACAGGTAAAAAAATTACTCAGATGTTGAGAGGGTGGAGAACATACCAACTTAAATGTTGGTGTGTACAAGTTACAAAATGTGTTTCCTTCAGTCAGAAGGAAATGTCTTTGTTGTAGCAATTTTCTTAATAGACTCCAATATTGCATATAGATACTATTTCACAGGAGTGTTTCTGATGACAAGACCTTTTATCGGGTCTCCAGACTTCTTACTTTAAAAGATAAACTTGAGCTGTGATTATACTGGCAATCCTGTAATTGGAAGTACATACAGAAATGTGTCAAAGCGGCTGGTATTGTGGTCTGAAAACTAAATGACGATGGTCTGTTTCCTTTGGGGAAAAAAGGCAGCACAGGGGCCTTGGAAAATGACGTATAGCATGATATACTGTCAACCTGCCTAAGAAACAAATCACAAGAGGAGAAGAAGCTAGAGGAGACAGTTCTCTTTCTGGGGCTTCCCTAAGTTTAAAACACTTTATTGAAGTACAAATGGGATGTATTCTACCATCAGACAAAAAAAAAAAAAAAAAAAAGACAAAAAAAAAAAGACCAAAAAAAAAAAGGCAAACCACTGTTTGAAAGTTGCCCTTCAGAATTTTGACATTCCCTCACTTGGCTAGGGTATTGAAATTTCAATACAAGAGGCTACACAGGACATGCCCAACTCTGCTTTATAGTGGGCAGGCTGTTTTTCACCTTTATTTAAACTAGAAAAGATGTTTCAATACACAGTTTGCCCCCATATCTCGAATTCTTACTGGCACAATTGCTAGTTTAATTTTCAGGGCTGAATATAAGGAATGGCAAAATGTAATAGCACTTTTGTTTCTTAATGTTTGGAGAAAATGCCTTTTTTTCCTATTTGGAAGCCTAAGTCCATTTGTGCATGGCATCAGTAGACAGTTTGACCACTGCAGCTTTGTCCATCCTCCCCACCCTCCTCCTCCTTGCCACTGCAGTAAAGAGTATTTCCTCCAGAAATTGCCGTGACTTGGCAGGAAGGTGGCACACTAAGTTTATCATTTGTATTTTAACTTTGTAATCCAAGCAACTGCTTTAATTTTAAGGCCAGAAATACTTTGTAGAATTGATATTTAGATGAAAGAGGACTTGAGGTGATTTTTGAACACCTGATGTTACAAAACCCACCTCTAAGTAGCACCTGTAAATGCTAGTACTTGTATGTTCTGAAGATGCTCAGTCTCCAGAGTGATAGTCATATTCTTTGGTATGTGTATGTGTGAATCTGCAGTAGGTTTGGCACGTAAGAAGCATATTGTGCCATGAGAGGGATTTGGTAGTGCCTTTGTTCTAGAATGAATCATAACCAAAATACAGCATGTTAAATATAAGAACAATCCTGCCAAAAGGACCTGTCTATGAAATGAACTTTCAGAATAGACCAGTAAATACTGAGATATGCTGCTGTTTTGGGGTGGAAAGGTTTTGTGTCTTCAGATATTTTTGAAAAAAGCAAACAACTTTAAAACTTTTGGCAAACTGACTAACTTAAAATAACTAACTTTATGATGGGAGGATCTTTGTACCCTGGAAATGGAAAAGTGTTAGGACACCACAAGTCAAAAGGTGGGATTTCACTCTTGGAATGAGCTGTGTTAGCTTCCACGGTCTGTTATTGTTCAGCTTAGGTTAAAATATGTTTCTGGATCATACAGTGTGCAGGCTGCTTTGGGGGAGAAGTTTGTCTTCAGTAGGTGTTTAAAGGCGACCACTGGATTTTGTTTAAAAACCTGTTGAGAAGTCTCTACCTGTTAATTGGTAAATCTTGAAGGAGCATGTGTTTCTACAGAAAGACTGGAGATTTCAAGGTGGCTCTTGAAGTTTTCTGAAGTGAAAGAATCTCTTAAACAGTGCTACTGTTTTTCTTACCAAAACAGTTTATTCCTTACAATATTAAATTTTTGGAGTGTGACTTGCTTTCCTTTTACATGGCTGTCTCCAGCCAACTATAGGAACTTCAGAACTGCTCAGGTGCTGGCAGACACATCTCTGAATTCTTCTGTGGCCTGTTGGGTACATTTTGAAAGGCTGATATATATACAATACAGAAAATAAAGGAAGAATCACTGACTTTGTGTTGAGATTTGTTGTTTTAGAAAGCTGCGTTTAGCTTAATGATGTGGAAGTATAGGAATTGGGGAAGCACAGGGATGTTTGAGTAGAGTTGTAATAAAATTCCCTTTTGATGTGACTATAAATGCATTTCAGAACACACTGATACTTCTTCAGGAAGTAACTCAAAGGTTTTGGCCTGTGAATATACAATCAAGTATCTGTACAGATGTCTTAACTGGATTTCAGTATTTCAGAATCCTCTTGTTAACTGTGGTTTAATTACTGTTTGTGTCCCATTATCCATTAGAGCTTGGAAGTTTATATTTGCAGAGGTGACACTCATTACAAATTAAGCCTTCTGAGCTTTGTTTTTGATTCCCAAGTACAACGGTGATGCTCAGTGTAGAAATTACTTTGATTCTTCCTATAGTATATTCTGTTGTTTTAGCACTCGGGCTTTGTGCAGAGTTTTGGAGACATTTTCTTTCTTTAGACATATATACATTGCAAGCTTTTTTTTTTTTTTCCTTCCTAGACAAGGTTAATTTCTAGTTAAATATGTTAAGAGTTTGTTTTCTGTACATCTAGTCATTTGTAAAGAGCATTTTCCCACGAAATTCTGTCTTCTGTATTTCAGTAATTAAGCAGAAAGGTTTGTACATTTCTTAAGTGGTCTTGTTGCCTTGGAATACTTAATTTTTTCTTTGACCTCTGAAATGCTTGGATGAGAATTTCAAATCTCATTACAAGTGGTAATAAAACACCTGGTTTCCTCTTAATGGGATTTTAAAAATTTTACTTCCAGCTTTACCAAATCTTTCATCCTGTAATGAAGGCTGAAGTAAATGACAGTTATTCCTGGGAATTTGAGTATTTTTCACTGACTAAGTTTATTGCTGAAGAGCAAGGCACTCTAAATGCTTCACAGATCTGTTGCAGTAGGGTTTTGTTACAGCAGTTAGCTTAAAGAATTGGGAGAGTGGAGACTTTCATCAAGATAGGCTTTCTTTGAATGCTGCTGGCCAGATCATGATTGAATACTCAAAACTGATTCTGGAAGTGATACTTTTAAGGCATTTTTGTTACAGACTTTAAACATATTTTTTAATTAGTATTTTTGTCAAACGGCCAGGTCTGAAGATTGCCTTAGGTATGGAGCTCTCACCTCAGCTGAGATCATAGGATTGCCACCATTCTTGCACTGAAACTGAATTTACTTTTTTTTTGAGGTACCACCACTGGCTTTCTGCCATAAAATGATGAATCTTTTCCTTGCTTCTCCATCTGTCCCTCTGACATATACATTCTAAGCACCATGGTGACTTTTTCGGAACACATTACTATAGGATGAAATAGTTAGTAGAGACTTAGTTGTTGTTTTGTTTTGTTTTTTTTTTTCTTTTTTTTTTGGTCAGTAAACAGATATGTTGGCATCATCTTCTAATAAAGAAAGCCTGTCTTTCCCGCTTCTCAAATAAACATAAATTCCTGATGGACCCATCTTACACACTTCTCAGAGAGCTTTAATCAGTAAGGTGGACCTTGCTTTGGGTTAGAGATATGTTTCATACCAGAGGGAGATAAGAGTCCAAAGTACGAAGTCTTTGCCATGTGCCTGGCTGCAAAGCTGCTCTTTTGTCCTGGGTGTGCAAGCAAGCGGCTGATGGGAGTTGTGGCAGCAGCACACAGGGACTGGGGCGGGATTTAACTCCAGGTGGTTGATGCCAGATCGTAGGATCTCCGAACTTGTGTGTGTGAAGCTCATCTGGGAACCAGTGGTGAAACGGTGCAGATGGCAAAGCATGGGGCTCTGTCTCTCATTGAGCTACCACTCTGGAAAGGAAGCAAGCCTTTTGAAAGCAGTTCTGTCCTCGTTTGCTGTTGCTTACTAACAGCAGTAAAAGCAGTTGAATTGTCTATCAGTCTGAATTTTTGGTGTTCCTCAATTATACAGAGCAGATCTACTTTTGCATCCACAGTACTTTCTATACTTTGATAACTTCTGAAGATCTGAGACACCTGACTGCTTGATTTCATTGTCTTGAGAGAAAGTTAAGAAAGGTCAAAAGGAAGAAAGTTAAAATTATTTAAGCCAAGTGGGGAGAGACACTTCTTGGTAGCAAAAATATTTCAATGGGTAGGAAGAGAGAAGGGTGACAAAATGCTGAGCTTTCAAACCAAGTTGTGTGTCGAAAGCCCAGGTTTGAAGTAGGTGTATTTATTAATTTGACGAGGGATTTTGAAGGCTTAGTCCAGTAATGGAGTGCTAAGTGACTGGTTTTGGCGAGGCCCATTAAAAAGAAGAATAAAGGGTGCTTGAGATTGCAAGGCTTGGTGACTGCAAGTACAAGAGAAGTTCTGAATCATCCCTGTCCTGTTGTGACTTAGGATGGTGATAGCTCAGAGGCAGGAGCTGTATGCCATTGCTGTATATCCCGACACTTTTTTAATGCTGAACCCAAAGGATGTTGCTGGGAGGTGTAGGTCATAGTGGGAAATGCAGAAGTTTCATTCCATGCCAGCTTGCTCTTCAAAAAAAAAAAAAAAAAGTCCCTAACATATTGGTGATGTAATAGGGGATTTTGGCTGAAGCATGGGAGATGCTGAGTAGCAATGGGTTGGATTATTTATGCACATTTGCTCTGCCAACCTGAGGCTATTGATTACAGTATAACACTAAAGTTACAGCCTAGTCACTGAGGGAACTGGATCATAGTTTACAGGTAGCTTTTGGAAGGTGGAACTGGTTACTGTCTCCTCAGTGTTCAGCATGTTCTTTCACACTGGGTTGTTTCAGTGATACGACAGGAGGAAGCAGGGAAACATCCTTACTTGCAAACACAAGGGATTTAAGAGAAAGCAGGAGTGACAAACAGGTTTTACTAGAGCAATTCATACTGCTGAACAGGCAAGCTCTCACGTATGCAGCTCTTCAACACTACTCTTAGCTTGTGAAGATCTGGCTTTTTATCAAACCCAATCATATCTGGGATGCCTCTGTGCTCTCTTTTCTTTCCTTAATTATGACATGCACGTTCTGTTCTCTGAAATAATGTAAATTATTAATCCAGGCCTTACAGTTAAATTGATTTTAGTTTTTGTACCATAGACCAAGTCTGTAATAAGGATAGCAGTGGTTTACTAAAAGGCTGTCTTTGTGTCTCTTATGACTGTTTTGTCAGATCGAGAGGTATGGGAACAGTTTGATGGGAAAAAAGGCTGTGACTTTCTTAGTTTTCTATTGCCAAAACAGATCTGAGAGTAGCATAACCAGTAGATTGTCTGTGTATACTCATGCTGCCCCTACAGAGGCTGTAATTCTTCACAGCATCCCTCCCCGGGGGTCTTCTAAGTCATTTCCTATCGTGCTTTCAGGTCCCTCCATGTCCTCGGATAATCTTTCGGAGGTGCTGACAGGACAAAACTGGCGATCCTGGTGGCTCACTGAGAGCCCTGAATACCCTGTCTGCTGCTCAGCGCAGTGGGTGATGGCACAGGGCTTTGTGCCTTTTCTTTGGAGAGATTAATCTGTCTGTCATAATCTACCTGTCTGTCTCTCTACTCGGCAATTTTAGGAATTTAATTATCTGCGAGACTTTTAACAAAAATAGGTCAAATTGTCCAGTGATTTCCAAAGTGATTAGAGGAAAACTGATTGGGGAGGGGGGAAGATGTGACGCTGTCACCACACCATCACTTAAGACCAGTTTTCTTCAGATGCCTGGCTAACAACATCGCTGGTTTTGTGATCCTGCAATCAGTGTCAGTCTGAAGTGGCAACGGAATTTCTTCTGGATTAAGTGAATGAATGAAACTCTGTTTAACTCTGTTTTGTGGTTCTCTGTCTCTGATCTCGTGTCGTTAGAAGAGCGATCATCTGAAGTTGTACGTAGCCATGTTCCGTCTCATACAGCTGTGCACTGCAGAGGAGGGCACGATAGTTAGATGCAGGTTTTGGCTTCTCTTTTGCAGCTCTGCTTTCCTGGACTTTGATACTTTTTTTCTGGGTTTGGCAGCTTGGTCATGGTCTTAGATAATTCTAGCTTCGTGAGGTAGCTTTTTGTTCTCACCTTTCTATGTTGCCTCAAGACAAGCAGAAAGGGGCCTTCTTATTCCCTTTATTATTAGGTTCTATCTCATAGAGAATTAAGTATATGAGAGTGACAGATCTACAAAGTCAGCCATGATACCTCTGATTATAGGTCTTACGGCTTTTGGGGAATTAATTCATGTTGATGAGTAGGAGCACACACTATTTAGGTAAAAGATTAATATAATCTTTAAAAATTCAGTGGTCTTTTTTTTTCTGATTTTTAATTTGAAGTGACAGAGCTTTAGCTTCTGTGTGTTTGGCTGGAGCACCTCTGAGCCCAGGAAAGGCTGAAAGCCCTGGGGCTGTGTAGCTGGAGAAGACTGAGAGGGGATTTGATCAATGCTGGTCAAGAGGATGGGGCCAGATTCTTTTCAGTGGTGCCAGTGACAGGACAAGGAGCAACAGGCACATATTGGCAGCCAGGAGATTCCATTCAAACAGGAGAAACCTCTTTGCTGTGAGGGTGGCGGAGGCTGCCCAGGCAGCCCAGGGTGGTTGTGGAGTCTCCTTCTCTGGAGAGATTCCAAACCCAGCTGGACAATGCGATCCTGGGGCCCCTGCTCTGGGTGACCCTGCTGGAGCAGGGGGGTTGGATAAGATGGTCTCCAGAGGTCTCTGCCAACCCCCACCAGGCTGGGATTCTCTGATTTGTCTTTACTAAATAGAAAATATTTGTATTATCACCTTTCTATTCCTAAACCTGATATTTTAAGGCAAGGACTGGAGAGCTCCTAAGATAAGCCAATGAATAAGCTTAAATAGTAAGCTAACTAAATTAGGCGATGGGATTGCCATTAGACTGTCTCTTGTAGCCATGCCTTTTAGTCCTTTGACTTGTTCTTGAGGCCTCTCTGAATCCTATCATTTTTACGTATTGTTCCTGAAGAGCTAATACAGCACAATCATCATGTTACAGTAGCTTTCACATCAAGCCAAATGTGTTAAGATGTCTCTTTACCCTTACCTGGTGGTCTTTTCATAGCTTCTCTTGTCATCTTGAGAGCTCAGATTTGTTCTTCAAGCACTTTGTGGATTCACAGCCTTACAAGTCCAGCCAAGCTTGTCTAGTTTGCTTCCTTTCTTTCTAGGACTGTTTTCTATTTAAAAATCTAGTAGATATTGAATTGAATATTAACAATAACTATTTTTAGTGTACAGAATTGGATCATAATCAGATTACTTCAGCCAGGCTTATTTTCTACTTAACCCATGCAGCTTTGAATTCCCTGATTCTCATTTCAACCTTCAGTATTTTTTCTGCTGTCAGACTAGTCCATGTCTGGTGGTGGTGTTTTGGTTTTAAATATTTGGCCAGAGTAACTGTCTTCCATTTTTATACAGAAGAGTTAGTGCTTCAAAAGTTAATGAAAAATCAACATTTAACTTAAAGATAAGGTTTTTCTCCTGGACTAATCTGGACCAATAATTTTTAAAAACCCCACATTTATAGCATTAACTTTATGTAGGCAGCGATGTTGCAAGATACAAAACCCAGGAGTGTTTTGTCAGAGGTGAGTGCTGCTCCTTGGCATGTGCCTGCCAGCGAGCATGATTTCTCTTGTTAGGAACACTGAGGATGAACTTGGTCTGTCCTGCCACACCTTCTCTTAAGTTTGGAAACCCTGGGTTGGGGCAACAGAAGAGAGCAGAGTTTCCTGAAAGAAAATGGGTAACAAGAGCAGAACTGTATACGGCACTGTGGTTTATGACAGCATATTGGAGGGGATTCTGAATAGGAAATTATGGTCTTCTAACAGTGAATGGTTTTTGCAGCATGTTGTATCAGTTGCATGTCCTGGGAGCCTCAGAGGAATGTGTGGTAATGAAGTAACACTGACTGCTTGAATGAGAGAACTGGCTGCAGTGGGAGAGGTGAAGGGACAGTTCATGAAAACTTGGACTAGGAGGAAAAGACAGGATGTATTTATGGCCTAGACGCTTTATGTCCAAAGAGGGATTAGCTCCTTGATGCTGGGCTAGAGGAAGTACTGTGGTATGTCGGCAGTGATAACAGAGGGAGGAAAAGAGTGAGCTTTAAAAGGAGAAGAAATGGCATAGTGTGAAGACCCAGGCTGGTCCTAAGGTATCTTTTAAATTACATTGGTGAACTTCTGTCACATCAGCTCTGAGTTGCACCATCCAGTGAGGCATATAGATTTGGTCAGACGCTGGGTTTAGATTCTCTCTGAAACTCAAGGAAGTGGAATTGCTCTTCTGATCTGAAAATAACTAAAAAGCAAACCAAAGAGAAGCGCCTCCCACACCTGCTGCTCAAAACATTGTGGTGAGAGACGCCTTGCGTAGTCCAAGTCAGCTAAACAAAGGTTTTAAGTTTTTCTTCTGTCAGCTTGGAAGTTTGTACATTCCTTGGCTCATGAGAGTAGAGTGAGATACCCTATTTCCTATCCACACTCAGTGATAGATTCCAGTATCTTAGAGAGTTACCATAGTGATGAAAAAGGAAACAGAATCTACTTGTCTTTCTGGGATAGTTATTAAATTTAATGCATCTTTTCCATAAAGGAGGGTGGCTATAATTCTGAGTAACTGTTTTAGAGTAGAAATGACATGGTTAAGCTGGTGTCCTGCATTGATTGTTATTTCTTCAGTCGCTTCTCACCTTGACTTTTGGTTCTGTGCTGGGGTGGTTTATAGCACCCCTGTGTCTCCCCCTTGCAACTGGTGGAACAGCACCCTAGAAAACAGCTTTCTTGTGAAAAAGTCTGCTTTACTCCATCAGAAGTCATTGCAGGTGTGACCACAAAGAACTGGGCAAGAAGTGAATGTTGCACAAAATTGTGACACAGAAACATGAGTGTAACACGTGAGTTGTCAGAGGATGAGGTGGGATGGAAGGAGCCATTGAACATCCATGAGGTGGGATGGAGTGCAGAGAACATGGTCTCCAAGATATGGTGGTTGCATCAGGTAGAGAAAGGAGTGAACTGACAGTTGAATGAACTGATAGAGAGGAAGAGAAGGCAACAGGGGACAGAACATCCTTAAGCTTAGAACTAAGTGGGACTGAACTGCAACCAAACCTGCATTTTCAGGGAGCAGCTTTCTGCGTGTTGTAATAGAAACACAATGTCTGTATTGCTATGTTGAAGCTTGAGTAGCCCTGTGATACACATCTGTGCCCACTCCTTCCATGTGGAAAAAGAACTAACTCACACAGGATTGCTTTTGCTTTTCCTTCCTTTCAGGAAGGTAAATTTAACAAACTTTAAGCAAAATCCAAGTCTTTGTGGTGGCTCAGAGTCCGCATGGAAATGACCATTCTTACCAGTTTGCTAACTTCCATGTTCTTGCTGGTTTATTTCCTTTGATGACTTGTAATTACCTAGTAATCTTCCTTGAACTACGTCATTTGGGATCAGAGTTCTGTTCCAGAAATATAAAAACAAAGATCTTCCGAGTATCTGCCTTTCCCCACCTGCCCCCTCATTTCACATAGGAAAAAAACCTGGGGGCAGAGGCAGGAGCCACAGAGTCTGAGCCTTTCAACTGCTTTGCTTCAGAACTGCTGGTTTCAGTTTGCAGAATGAATAAGCAGTGTAAAATCTTTACTACGTATAGGCTCAATCATCTGATTATACTTGCCAGTTGTTCTTTGAGATTTCAATTAGTGGTGGTTTAGTTAAAGTTCCACAGAAGGTCATCCTATCTCAATGTTCAGATAATTAACCAGGAAATGCCAGTTAATGCCTCATGCACTCAGACATCTTCCAGTGTCCAATATGCAGGGGATCTGCCTGAGTCTTTCCTTTCTTCCCCTTCCTGTTTCTTGCCTTCTTGACAGCAGGGACCCGAGAGACATTTGCTTTGCTGGAGTCCTGACCTGACTGTGCTTGCTGGAGTTGGTGTTTCCTCCAGCAGACACCAAGTTGCTCCGCACCTTACCAGTAACGGTTCTGAAACGCTGTTGATTTTAATATTGTTTGGCAGCAGGTTGTTCTGCCACTAAAACATCTCGTTGATCCCAGCCTGGATTGAAAACTGTTATAAATAGACAAGAGTTTGTTAGAGCAGTTCCTGCGTTGTGTTGTGCACTTGTCCTAGTCTCTGGAAATTATAGTCCTGCTAATAAGCTTAACTCCTCAGAGGCAAAACTGAGATTAAAAAAAACCCCAAATCCTTAGACTACAACCATCTATAAGATTTAATAACCTTGTCTTGTGTACTACCCTTCCTGATTTTTGTCTCCTTATTTACCTCTGGGATTGCCATATAAGAAAGGCAGATCCTTCCACCTTTTCAGATTCTTTGGGGTTTTTTAGATGGACTTCAAACAAAATGTGTCTTTGGCCATTTGTTTCCCTGGTAGTAATTTACAAATCTTAAGTGTAGGTTAAAGGGCATGTCTAATGTTTTACAATGCTATCAAATTATCTGCTGTTTTTGTTTAAAGTTGTAGATTGGTGTAACTCTTTAGCCTTAGGTTCCTTTCACTTATTGAAGCACAGATTTAGAGACTGAAATGCCATGTGGCAGAGAGCAAGCTTAAAAAAATACAGCGTTTCACATGGAAGCTGCTCTGCTTTCAGCTTGGTTCCAAAGAGGAGCACTGCCTTTCTTAACATTTCAGTCAAGCATCTATTACAAGAAAACAGGGTGAACCAACCATGTGGTACCTGTTAGGAGTGCGGTTCCTTGGTGCTTTTGGGATGTTCTGGTAGTTCAGTTTTAACAAACTTAAAATGAAACTTTCTGTTCTTTGTCTTTTGAGACTGAAATATTTGTAGGTTTTTTTTCTAAAAATCGAATTTTAAACATTTTTCTTTTAATCAAAGAAACAAATCTTCCCTGATAGTGAAATGAGATGAATAACACCGCTTTGGTTTTTTTGGAGCAAGAATTTAAATTTGGTGTAAAAGTTGCTTAATGTTCTCACTGCCTAGAGAAAAATCCCACTTCTGCCTTTTGACAATTCAGCTGCGTTTAAGATTCTGCCAGAGGCTTATAACACGACACTATGCAAACTCAGCACACCCTTGTTAGTGCTGTCTGCACTGAGGCTTTTCCATCTCCCTGAGTCAGTGGCTGAGTGTGCTCCAGCCCTGAGCTGCAGGTTCTGAGAAGGTCTCTATCAGGCTGTCAAGGCCAAGGACATACTCGAAATAGGCTCTTGTGTATGCAACATTTCTCTCTCCCAGTTTGGGCTGACTGCTCTGCTGCCATAGCACTGGTGGTAGCTGTAGGGGCTTGTAGGATGTTGAAGCATAGTGGTAGTTGCCAGAATACTCAATATATTATTTTATTTTAAAATACCTCACTAAACCTGCAAGCAAGTTCAGAGAAGACTAGAAGGGCCAAGTCCTTCTGCTGACAAATGAAGTTTGTAGTTGGGAATTTAGACACAAGGGGAAACTGAGTAACAGCCAAACAGCTAATGTTCCTGTTTCTGGCCACTGAAAGGTTTAAATAGTCTGTCATAAAATATTTTCTCAGAATCTCACTTGTAGTTTCAGAGATTTTCTTCACTGTTAAGCTGATAGAATATCATGGCATTCATGAAATAGCTGTAGGTATCAGATCATCCTTTTCTCATACCTTGTCTGAAATAGCAGATTAATTAAATACTTCACTATTAATTCTTCAAAGAAAAGCTGCCAAAATCCATGTTGTAATAAATAATAATTTAAAAGCCTTATTTATTTGAATATAGTTCTACAAAACAAACACAAAAACGCAGGAAATGAAATTCTTCATATTTGTGCAGCATGGTAGTACCTTTTTTGTTTAAACCAAAAAACAAACCAAAAAACAAAACAAAAAAACCCAACAGTCTTTATTACTAAGCTTTTGGTGCTGTTAAGCAGTTGGGGTTTTTTGGCCTTACATGCTATTTGAATTATTCAGCTTTACTTTGGAAGACAGCGCATACATAACCTCTTACATTGCCAAGTAACAGCCTGTTTTGTTTTTTTGGGTTTTTTTTTTTTTGGTCTTCCTAATGTGTATATTGTGGGTCAGATCCTTCTCCAAAGGTATTTGTACAGTGGAAAAA